>JAQFXP010002146.1:0-16138 GCA_034693685.1 Belba bartosi
ACCCAAGGTCAAGTTTTGGACCATGCAGATATATTGTTTTTGCATGTTTAGCAAACAGTTAAATTGTTAATCAACTCGTTTGAACTATGAGATGTTGCGTTTCTCTGATCTACAGTATATATCGTTATATTAGCGCTCAAGTTAAATTTTATATATTTTATAAATTAATAAAACTTTACTTATGTATAATTAATAAACAGCACTAAAAAATATATAAGATTCAAGTGGAACTTTAATTTAACGTTATATCAATACAAGCTTATTATAAAATAATTTCTCAAAGGGTCAGATATGTGGATGGTCAATTTACTTGGTCACTTTCACATACTTGAATAAAATTTTACTTTTTTTATAAAAGTTTAAATTTTGTTTATGTCACAAAAAAATTACTTTTTTTTAAATAATAAAAATATAAAAATTGGTTAAAGTACATTTTTTAAAAGTCACCTTGCGACAATATAATTATAATTTAGAACAAAATAAATTCCCATAAATTCATTGTCAATAAAAATTTTTATTTTATACAATTTTGAAATATTTTTTATATTTATACTATCGATAAAAACTGATGACAAAAAAGTTTACAACACTTTCGAGAATTGAGACATAAAACTACTTATTGCTTGGCTTTGGTAAAAAAAAAATTTTTTTTTCAGATTATTTTTAAAGTTATAAACTGATAGCTATTCTAAAGTTGTGAATACGAGATATGACTAAATCTATTGCATTAATGAGAAATATGAAATTCAATGGAAATATGTATTTATTTATTTTTCACCCGAATATAGAATGCAATCTGACATTTAAAATTTTATGTGGGTGTTAATTTTAATTGCATTTATTTAATGTAAATTTGCTTATTTTTAATATTTATTTTTATTACTTGCAATTAATTTTGAAATTAAATATGTACCTGCAAATCTAATAAATATGTTGTTGAGCAACTGAATAAGCTAAACATATTCACAATTTCTAGTTTATATAAAAATCAAATTAATTTAATATGTTATATGAGTATCAATTTCATGCAAGCTTGTTTTCCGGCGTTTCAGCAAAATAAGCAACCCTAAATAATTGACAGGAAGTGCAGATAATATGAATTAGTTTGAGAAAAAGTCAAAATTGACATTTTTAAAGATATGGCTCATTTTGCACACAATTAGACTACAATAACAAAGCATTTATTGATTTTAATAAGACATTAATTTTTAATATAGATTGTAAGTGATCTTGCACAAAATAAAATAAAAACTAGAATTAATTGTTTTGAACAATATTTATTACATTGATCATTTTTATGTTTTAGTAAAAAATTATTTTATTTATTTTCTTTTATTTTAAACCAACATGTCTTATTTTTAAATAATTAAATTAATTTTTAAAAATAAAATTTTACATTTATTAAATAGTCAAAATTTAGACAAAATATTTCATTTATTTTTATAATTGAAAAGTTATTACAATTTCAATACAAAGCAAATATTCATACGATTTAACCGATTTTAGTCACGACAGATCACTAAAAGATTGCATTTATTGTATGACAAACAGTGGTAATGCCTGTCAGTACTGTCAGTATTACCGTTATATCAAATGGTTTAACCAAAAGAAATAATGAGAACAATAAGACTGTTAATGATTGCCGTATATCTGCACTCATACAAAATGACCATTCAACCAAGTTTATTATAGAAATTTTAATCTAAATCCAAGTAATTAAGTATTAAGCTTAATAGAATAAATACTGATTTTATTATTAATTTTTAATAATCTTTATTAAGTTAGCAGGTAAAATAAATTACGTTTATAGTACAGTAATATTATTATTTTAGTTATTAGATTTAAACAACCTTTAAACGTTTCAACAATTTTGCTCTAGATAACATTTTATCCTTATTATATTCTTTGTGAAATTCTACACAGACATATTGAAAGAGAGGGAGGGAAAGAGAGGAAGGAAGAAAGAGAGAGGGAGGGAGAAAGAGAGAGGGAGGGAGAGAGAGGGAGAGAGAGAGAGAGAGAGAGAGAGAGAGAGAGAGAGAGAGAGAGAGAGAGAGAGAGAGAGAGAGTGAAAGAGTAGAATCTATAGAGAAAAGTATTTTTAAACGACTATAGAATCTCCAAACCCATTATATTACATATAAAACAAATTTTAAAACAATTTTTATTAAATTTAAAAAATATCTTCAAAAATTTGCTAATTTAATTTAAAACTTTGAGGTCATAGGTCATTTAAAAATAATTATTGTTTAATTTCTTCTTATATTGAAGTCAAATTCCATCAAATACAAATTTTAAAAACTATAACTTAAATTTTTTTAAAATTATTTTGTGTAGAATTTCACAAAAAACATAATAAACACAAAATTTTCTAGCTAGAGTAAAATTGTCAAAAAGGTAAATAATTTTTAAGTTTTTTAACAAATGAAATTACAATTTTTAAAAATTTAAATTTTTTTTAACATTGCAAAAATTGTTGAATAAAATATTTGCCAGTATAAATAAATATAAACTTTTAAATAAATTTTTATTCAACTTGAGAAAATTGTTTTTTAAATTTTATTCAATAGTATTTTCAATACAATTTCAATAAAAACATTGAATCTAAATAATCGATTATTTTCTCGTTGTTTATAAACTAAATTCCAGATAACGAACCGCAGATTTTTCAAGTTAGTTCTTTGAGTTGTTCCGCGAATTTGATTTTTTCGTTTAAATCAATTCTTTTTTTACAGTCGAAAGACTTGGAATCCGTTTTTTGGAAAAAATGAAAAACCATTTTAAAGCATAATTTTGTGAAATCTTAGCTCAAAGCGATTTGCAATCAAATTAAATGTAAATTTTTTTCCAAATGCATTTACTTTTTGAAATATTTTTATGCAAAAAAAAGTTAAAGTTTAATATTTTTTGTTTAGCAAAGATAAAATTTAAAATTTAATTTTTATAAAATCAATTTTTATTTACATACATTTTTGCACATTTTTAATTTATACAATTATAACGCATAATTTCAAAAATATTTTTGTAAGTATTTATATAGTTATTTAAAAGTAAAAATATTAAAAATAAAATATATTTAAATTTATTTTACATTGTTTTAATGTAAAGTATTTATAATTGATAATTTATTGCTTGACTAATGAATTGCATTACGGCAACAAACATTAGCTTGGTTATTATTTTATTTTGTTTTTATTTAATCAATTTAAAATAAATATAATAAACACAATCAGCAAATAGAGTTAATTTATCACTATTTGAATGTAAAATACATATTATATTAACATTTTTATTGCTTTTGTTTGATAAAAAATTATAAAAAAAAATTATAACAAAAATGAAAACTTTGTTTTACAATTTAATCAATCAATATTGTCAATACAAAAAACAATTTAATTTATATTTATAAATTTAATCAAAACACATCAATGAATGCATTTATAAAAGCAAATATTATTTATAAAACATATTATAAAAATAATGAAAAAAATGGAATGAATTTTATTGTTAATAACTCCCATCAAGTCCTGACGCAAAACCTGAAGAGTTATTATTATTTATCCTAAAATAACAACAAAAAACAAAATAAGAATTATTACTCAAAGCTATAGAATATTCTTGTGATTGACTCTCAACAAGAATCGAGTCGACAACAATAATCCAGAATTGCGTAAAAATGAGTGAAGTTTGGTCTCTAAATTCGCCCTGGGCGATGACTACGGTTGTAATTTATTGGTTCTGGATGTGCGTCCGGGCTTATCTCGGGTTTGTTAGAATGATCAATTTGTATTTTTTCTCTCTCTTGTGGTATACTTTTACTTGATTAACAAGTCCATGACTGCGAGCTATAAATTTGAAATATTTTTTATTATGTTTTTTGTTATTTTTTTTATTAATTTTTTTTGTTCTTTGCTATTTTATACTGACTATTGATTTGATGTTTATCTTTTGGTTTACTACTAATTAGTATACAGTATATGAACGACAATATAATCTTTATTATCTTTACCGACAAAAACGTTTTTCTTTTTTTTTAATTAAATTTATAGTTTAGTGTATATACTGACCTGTTTTTGGTGTGAAATTTATTAAGATAGTTTTTGTTTTGGTTTTCTACTTTACACCAAAATTAATTTGTTTTTTTTTGAAGTAGTTATGAATTTTTATTTTGAATTAATTTTGTTTAGTTTGGAAAAAATTTCTAATTAATTCTAAACGTGTATATTATTTAGATAATAATTTTTTTCATGCAAATTTTACTCATTACTCAGCAAATTAAGTAGAAATTTGTTTAAATTATTTTTAAAATTAAGAATATTTAATAATTTATTTACTAATTAGATAAAAAATTAATAATAAAAATCTTTGTTTATTTTATCAACTATAAATGCTTTGTCTAAAAAATTTCAGCACAAAAAATGTCTGCAACATTATTGACTTCCAAAAAGTATACTTGCAAACTTTTTTAGGAATGATAATAAACATAAAAATAATTAATTCAAACATAAGACAAAATATTGTGTATTTGTTTAGCTATTGGCCGGTCAGACGGTCTGAGACTTATTTTTATATTAAATAAACATAATAATAAAACATAATTTATCATTGATAAATAAACAAAAATAAAATTAATCATAAATAAATTATAAACTTTAGTCAACAAGAATAAATAAAACTAAGAAAATATTTAAATTAACGTTGGTTATTTTACACAAAAATACAATAATTGTAAAATAATTATATTACAATTTAATATAATTTGAGTTGTTTGTTTTATTTTTAAACAAACTGCTTCTTATTGTCAATTTAAATTTTTTAATTAAATTATTTATTTATATTTATTATAACGTATAAAATTTAAGCATTAAGAACCAATTTGATATTTTCCCTTGAGCATAGGTAATGTAATGGCAAAAATATGTAAGTAAAAAGTTTTTAGTTTATTTTATGCTTGAATTTATCTAAAAGCGCATTAAATAAATAAAATTATTCAAGTGTAAAAGTAACTTTTTGATAAAAAAAAACTATTTTCACCAATATATTTTACTTCAAATACAAGCTATATAGTTATTTCTGTAAAAAATATTGATATAATCTTGGTAGTTATTTATTATCTAATATTGTATGTAATATACAATACTTTAATTTTATTAATTTTTATTTATGTTATCAATGTTCATGATGATTCTTTTAGTATATAAGATATATATTTAATTTTATAAGATATATGTATTTATATATTTTAGAAAAACATTTTTATTTGAAATATAAAATTGGCATTTTTAAACCACTTACTTTTTTGTCTGTCTGGGGAGAGAGGGATGTCTACAATAATACAAAAAATAATTTTTTGTTGTATTTTCTCCAAATCCTGATTTATATCTAATTTATATCACATTTTTTCTGAATTACATTTTTTTTCTTCCATTGAAAGCATTGATATATTTCTTTTATAAGTGTTGAGCAAAAAAATATATAATAATCGATAAAATCAAGACTTTTTTTACTTTAAAATTGTTATAATTTTTAATAAAACTTTTTTTATTGTTTAAGATCTAATGAACTCAGATTTAAAAGTTGAAGAATAATGTACATGCCAAAATATGCTAAGATGTAATTACATTAACTGTCTTTTAAAAATGCATATTTAGACATTTGAAACTTTGAATAAATTAGATTACATTGTTGAAGTTTTAAAATTAAATTATTTTGTATATAATCTACTTATATAGTTACTTATTTATAAAATATTTTAAACATAAAATATTTGTTTTTATAAAGTTTTGCATATTATAAACATTTATTTTTTTGTCTGGATTTTCAATTTAAACACGTATAGATTACATCTACAAATTTGATTAACTTGAACTTTGCTTAGTACAAGTAAGATGGCTTTTAATAAAATTTTTAAAAAAATTACAGAAGCTGTAATTCGAAACGATACAGAAAATCTTGCTATATAACTTATTGGAATTATAAATAGAGTAGACTGTACATTTTATATCTAAATTTATATTTTCTAATTTTTATTAGATATGAAATAATTACTCTATATAATATCAAAAATTGGTAAAACAAAAGTTTTTAATTTTAAACTTTAATAAATTTTACAAATGTAGTTATTAATTAATATAATTATTTTGTCTAATTTTTATTTTAAATTTTTGTTTTACTTAAAATATTTGTTATAAACACAAGATTAAAAAAATAATTTGTCAATATATTTTAAGTTTAATAATAGTTTTTAAAACTTAAACTGAGTATTAAAAATAAACAAGCTATTCTATCATTAAAATCAACATATTTTTAATAAATAGCAAAATTTCTGTATCGTTTCAAATAACAGCTTCTGTACATTTAAAAAACATTAAGATACAATTATTAAGATGGTAATATTTGATATTTAAAATACTAAATTATTTGTTTTTAGGCATAAGTTAAGTGTTTTGTTTGAAAAATTTAACTATGTTATTTAATTGTATTTTTAATCTTGCTTTATTAAATAATAATAAAACTTAATGATATATTAAGAACTTTATTGTTTTGATAAACTATAAAATTTAACTTTGCACTAAATTCAAATAATATACAATGTTCTTATTAATATTTTAATAATATTTTTATTTCAACAATATAATTTGTTAAAAATTAATTTTTATATTCTTAGAATATGTTTTTAATATTTGATATAAATTGAATTTTTGACAATACTTTTAATATATAATTTAGATAAGATGATTAATATTTTAACCTGTTAATATAGTTTTAAAACATATAATTTCTTAAAATACATTAATATATTTATACAAATAATTTAAAACAAAATTTATTGAATTGATATTTTTGTATTATATAATAAATTTTAATATTTTATAACATAATAATTTCTTAATGATTTAAAAAACAATTAATCACTGCATTGATAAATGTAAAGAAAATCTATAAATATTTGACCGCAAACTAAAAATATAAGTTTTATTAATTGAATCGAAATGCGTGTTTGGATATAATTTAATAATACTTTAGAACAGATAAAACACTCAATTATGTGATATTGAAGTCTAGATTATAAGAATCATAAATAATCTGATATTTTCTTCGCTTTTGTTTTGAGTTTTATAAGTTTTTTTGAAAAGTTATTAAACTTTTTTGTATTTCATTACAGATCACGTCATACATGTGTTTTCAATAATATCTCGAACTATGCTTTCAATTGAATACAAAATTTTCGTTTTTTATTGCATTCATTATTAAAGCCGTAAAAGTATAGAAAGCCGTAAATTAAAAATATATTGAATTTGACTATTAAATAAAAAATTTATTATTTTGTCTTGCTTAACTTGTATTTTTAGTAAGTTAAATTATTGCAAAAACCAATAAATAATTTTTTTAATTAAAAATATAAATTTCAGGCGTTGTCCATTTGTAGGTGTGCTTGCAAGTTTATTTTAACTTTGGTATCATTTAGTTAAATATTTTTATGTTTACATTATATTGTCGTTTGATAATCATTAAATTTAAGTTGATCTTGCACATTATATCTTAGAATTTTAGTAATATAATTTTTAAAATAAACTAAAATATTAATAGAATAAATAAATTTCAACTTGATTCAATCAAAATAAATGCTGCTTTTTAAATTAGTTTAATTAATTTTATATTTAAATTTATGAGGAATTATTTAGATTATATTACGCTATTCTTTTAAATTATTAAAAATTTATTTTTATAATTTTATAATTATCTAAAATATATTTGTTTATAATCTTAGTGTACTGCAGAGATTGCTTTCTTTTATTTTCTAATTTAGACAAAATTTTCTGAAAATTTTTAAACAAGTTTTTAATACTATATTATTTGCTCTTAATTGAGCGATTAGTTGTAATTTTGCAATATTTATATAATTTATTCGTTAGTGTTTAGTCTTAAACTAATTTATTGATCGATATTCTATGAATATATAAATTAGAATTAAATTGAATTTGAAATGAATTGTTGAATAAAAGTGATTATATGATTATAAAAATAAAGTTTTTGTAAATAAATAATTTAATTTAAATTAATGTAAATATTTTTCATTTATATTGAATAAATATTTGAACAAAAATTACTTCAATTAATAAATTCAAAAAAATAAAATAATTATAAATGTGCCAGTGTCATTAATATTAATTTTTTATTGTTTTACCTTGATGAGAAATAGTTTTTAGTTTAAGTTATTCTAAGTCACTTAATATGTATTTAATTAACTTTAAGTCTAATTACACGACTACTCGGGCGGTGACTCTTCTCTAATCAGTTGACCACTGATTATCTGTTCGTCACTAAAATAATAGTTTATTGGACGCAAACTATACATTAATTGAGACACATCTTGCAAATTTCAAGACAACTGATCTTGCGACAACTCATTCGCATCAGTCGTATAGTTCCGGTGCCGCTCGCGCTTTAATCGACAACTATCGCCTAATTGACGTCGACATTACGTGACGCCTCCCGTATCGCCCGTTACAATACATAAATCAATTTAATTTATTAATTAGAAAAATTGATAAATTTAAACTTGAGCGTTAATTTTTCTATAAATTTAATATATTAAATCGATATAACATTAACTAAAATTTATTCCTCGAATTGGCGGATCAATAGAGATCTAATGTTAATAATAAAACTACAAATAAAATAAACCAAGATAATTATTTATAAACATATCTAGAATTCTCAAAACAAGTATTTTTTTATAAATATGACATTTATAATTTTTATAGTTATTTATTTATTATTTTTGGAAAGCATTAGATTAAATAATATATATATTATTTTATATATATTTATATTATATTTATATATAGCCGCTATCGAAACTAACTTTTAGCTAAAAACGTAATATAAATTTTTTTTAATTATAAAATTTTACTACAAAAACCTCATAAAAATATTTTTTTTAATTCAATTTGTTTTTAAATAAATTAAATGCGTTTTGAATATTAAAGTTAAAAATTTAAACATTAAAACAATAAAAATTATTTTTAATACATTTATTTTTATCCAGTTACATTTGACTATAAGTTTATATTTTTAAATCAAAAATTAATTATTTAATATTTATTATTCTTAATTAAGTTTAGAACAGTCGAAAATTGTAATATAAAAAATATTTAAATAAAAAATGTTAAAAATTACTTTTATGAAACAATAATTTGTATTGTTAAAATTTTATTTAAAACACATTTTGCTTTAGTAAAAATTAATGTGTTAAAATTTTTTAAAATTTTGTTATAAAATTTTATAATTGCAAAAAACAAAATTATTTAATAAAGAATCTCTAATTTATAACGTTTTTAGTTGTAAAGTTAGTATTGCGAACGACTGTATATAATGTGTTATTTTTATTTAAAATTACAAAGAAGCAACATGCAACCTTTATACATTGAGTGACGGCGACATAGCACCGGCAGTGCAAATAAAAGCCTTAGTTCTCTGTTGAGGCACACAATGAACTAAATATAAAAACTGATAAATAAAGTCTTGAATTGAGAATCTGTTGCAAACTCTAAATTCTAAGACATTGTTTGGTTGAGAATATTCTATAAAAGTCTTGTCATTACTTACTTGCGATAGAATTGCCATTAGATTTGCGAACAGAGCTGTGTGTCTGTGCGGTTGGTATAAAGAATCGATCGATATATTCACCAGTTATAACAAAACTAATCTAATGTAGCACAGTCAAATTGCATCAATGTCGATGGCACAGGTAGTACAGCTTGGCTAGAGATATTGTCAATTTTATTTGTCAATAACTGAGTTGCACTAAAAAAATTTGCAATTTAAATCTTATTGTTAAATTTCTGTATAAAACTTTTAAATCATTCAAATAAAATCAATTTTATTTAAAATTGTATAGTTTATTTTTTAAACAAAATATTTACATATTTTTTATTTAAATTAAATTGAACATTTTGATTTTGTTTTTTTAATTGTTATACAAATTTAGATGCTAAATACCTAAATAATTTTTATGATTCAGATATTTATTGTATGTACAGTATATAAACAAATATTATGTTGCGCAATTTGTACATTAAAAGTAATTTATAGACATTATTTCAATTATTGTAAAATTATCCTTGACAATCAAATTTCAGATATAATGTGAAATTTATTGGTTTTGCTATAAAATTGCAAAACCGATAAAATGAGTCAAAGATATTGATTTATTATTCAATGTATTACTTGTTTTGTTTACAAAATGCATATTTAAATAAAAATATACGAATATCAAAATATTTGGTAAAATATTATTCAAACAAATTACGAATAATTTGAATAGAAATAACACAATTACACTATAAAAGCAAATTAATAATGATACTAGTTTATTGAATAATCAATAACCAAGCTAAATATGCTGACTTTAACATCATAATAGCAAAGTCAATTGTGCAGTCATTAAGCTATAAAATTATATTATGCAGTATGTCACATTGATTCTAACTTGATGTTTAACCAAAATTGATTTCTATATAAAAAATAATATAAAAAAATTGTTTTTTAAAAAATAGATAAAATGCACAAAAAGCGTAATTTTAGATTTAAATTGTGTTTTATTTATTTATTTTTATTTATTATTATAGAATAAATATGTAAAACAGTTGAATGAATATTTATTTTAATAATGCTTTATATTTGTGCATTGTTCATTTTTTGTAGTACATGTAGACATGAAACTACTATTTTTGTAATTTAATATAAAATAAATTGCGAAACATTGGAGACAACCTATACGACAAATTATGTTCACTGGTTTCATCACAAATTCATTGCGAAAATCATAGAATCCAATCAAAACTTATTTATTAATTCAATTATATTTCTGGTTATTATTATTATTTTAATTAAAGAAAGGTGTTTATTTCTACAAGTTAGGTTATCCGAAAACTTATTTAAATTTAATAATAAAATTTACATAGTTTAATTGCATTTTTTTTATAAATGGTAAACTAGATTATATTTTTAAAATTAAACCATTGCAAATATTTATTAAATAAAACATTTTTGTTTTCAAAATTTCTCTTTCTCTCTCTCTCCTGCTCTCTCTCTTCTGCTTTCTCTCTCTCCTGCTCTTTCTCTTCTGCTTTCTCTCTCTCTCCTGCTCTCTCTCTTCTGCTTTCTCTCTCTCTCTCGTGCTCTCTCTCTCCTGCTGTCTCTCTCTCTCTCGTGCTCTCTCTCCTGTTGTCTCTCTCTCGTGCTCTCTCTTTCGTGCTCTCTCTCTCGTGCTCTCTCTCTCTCCTGCTCTCTCTCTCTCCTGCTCTCTCTCTCCTGCTGTCTCTCTCTCTCTCGTGCTCTCTCTCTTCTGCTCTCTCTCTCTCTTCTGTTCTCTCTCTCTCTTCTGCGCTCTCTCTCTCTCTCTTCTGCTCTCTCTCTCCTGCTCTCACTGAGTACTTCACTTATAAAATAAATTATAATCAAAAATGATATTTCATTCGAAAGAAGTAATACAAATCTGAAAAAATACATTTAATTCAATTCAAAAAATATTTGTAATATTAAGGTTCGATAAGCAATGAAAGAAAAATATCAGAAATTTTTCTTTTTATGTCAAAACTGAAGATAATAATAATTAGTTTTATTATTGAATCTTCGAATATAAAAAGAAAAATTTGAAATCAAATCCGATTTTGATTAGAAGATTTGATATATGATATAAGCCTATCATTGTATTAATAAAAAAAAGCTTATTTTATTTTTTTACCTTGATAACTTGATAGGCAATTCTTGTGTATAGTGTAATTATAAATTTTATTATTTTTCTTTATGTATTGTATTTATTTTAGTTAATTCTTATAATGTAAATTCCCCTATTTAATAACATTTATCAAGATAATTAAGCATTTGTATTTAATGTGCTAATATTAATTAAATATTAATAAATGTAGCTTACAATAATTAATATACAGTATAAATGTTTATAATAAATTTATCGTTTGAGATTTAATCAATTTAACAAGGCAAATTAAATACTGTTTATAAACTTGATGTTTATTTTTTTAATTAATAATTTTACAAATTAATAAAAATATGTTTAAAACAAATTTTATACTTTATTTTAAAGTCAAAATAATAATATATTTAAATATATTAAACAGATTTGACTGTATCTGTCGACAAACACTAACAATGATTTCTATAAAACAAAATAATATTGTCTTATATTAACCGATCGATTATACGAAACCATTCTTTTAGTCTAAAAATTGATGTTTTTATTTCATATTTTTTTCTTAACGCTCTGTTGACTCAGTCTTATGGCTATTTGCAGAAAGAATTATAAAACTATTTCTTATTTTCTTTCAAGTTTTGATCACATATTGAGTGGAATTTTAGAGTAAAAGTATATAATATTAATAACAAAAATGAAAAACTCTATAAAAAATATTAATATAAAACAAGAATTTAATATAAATATAATTTTGAAATTTTCTATAAATGTATTCATAAAATACTAAATTTGTTTTTTAATTCATATATAGAGTAATGGAAAAGGTTTTAAACAATCGAAAAGTTTTTAATATAAGCTAGAACAAAATTTAATTTTAAACTTTTAACATATTAATTATAAATGATTGATAATTCTTACGTTTAACATATTTTTGTTCAAAATAAGTCAATAAAGTATTTAATTAAAAATTTTGCTTTGAATTAGTTTTATGAAGTTTTTGTACTGAAAATAGTAAAACAATATTTTAATAAACAAAATATTAAATTGAGAAATAATTATTTAATTTGTTGGAAAAGTTAACATTTTTTATTTTTTAAACTTGTCAACATTTAATAAACAATATTTATAAAGTTACAATTGTAGTGTTCAAACACTGTAATGAGTTATATTTAGAAAATATTGTTTTAAAAAATGTAATTGATAAATTCTGTATTTTTGTATTTTGAAATAGTAAAATATTACATTTTTATTTGCATAAAGATAAACTTTAAAATTTAAACTAGACAAAGTTTAATTATAATAAAATTTGAACTTAAAACTTATAATTTAAAAAAATTAAAATATTATTTTAATTTAGAATTAAAAAATAAAGAAAAAATGTCTATAATTTGAGACAATAAGAGCATTCAACTTATTTTACTTTAATACTTGCTATAAGATTTTTCTCTATATTTTTAATATATATATGTTTTAATATATATCTATTAAATATAAAATAATTTATTTTATATTGTACAGGTATTTCTAATATTAAACTTGAACATATACTCAAAGGTTAGTCTACTAGCTATTACGCCTACAGCATAAACTTAAATAAATGTTATTGTAGAATTATAAAACAATTACATTATTTATTATATTTTATTTAGAAATATTTTTTGTCTAAAAACAACTCAAGCTTAAATCCAAATTAAGTAACTGTATTGACAAATATATTGGCATTATATTCTTTCTTATACACCCACTTAACTTTGTTTAAGTCTTATAAACATTTTATTTCAATTATTTTATATTACAAAAATCTAGACAACAAATAGACTTGGTTAAAAAATAACTAATGCACTTATGATGACTAAGTAAATAAATTGTTTTAAAATTTTGTTGACATTAGCTAATTAACTCGGATAAAAAACTAATCTAGTTATAAAAATATTTGTTAGTTTTCAAATTGTACTTTTCTATAATTAAAACCTAAATTTAATAACAATAGTATAGAACAGTATATATATTATACAGTATATACTAATAGTATAGCGTTAAATAGCGTAGGTGTAAGAATTGAGCTAGTCAATATCTATTGTGCTTCTACAAATTATTTATACTCTATATTAGCTCTTTATTCTAAAACAAATTTTGAGCAAAAATAACGTATTTTTAGGTTAAATGTCAAACAATGTGAGCAATGGTTAGACACAAACATCAAAAACACTTCAAAACTCTGTTTGAACAGTAAGAACATGAGTGACAAAAATGTTTGACAAAAGTTATTTGAATTAGAAATAGATTGAAGAGAAAACTCATTTCTCGACTATAAATCTGAGTTTGAGATGACTTTTCGGCCAAAATTCGTGTCAATCGGTAGACTAGTGTTCAGACGTCGATATAAACTGCAAACAGGTTTCGGATAATCACACACTACTGGACTAAAGGGTAAACTCAATTGATTTTTCTCAATACTCTTGTTTTCTCTTCAAATCTTTTTCTATTGCTTTCTTATTCTTTTGATTCTTTTGCAATTAAAGAGATGGTCAAAGATGTGATTACAAATATAATTTACTTTAAAATAATAATAATATATATATAAAGTAAATAATTTATAAACTAGTTAAAATATATGAAAAAATAAATTAGAAATAAAGTAGTCAACAGAATTATATGCTAATTAAAAATACGAGTATTTTAATTTATTAAATATATTTAGAGAGTACTAATAATTAACTTTTTTGTAGTTAATTGATCTTTTTTTTAAAATTAATATGTGTAATATAAATGCAAATTAAATTAGCATCTTAATCTAAAATACAACCATTTGTTTGGCCATTCCTAATGTTTAACTATATATGTTTTGTATTATAGTTGAATTAATAACATTTTCAATGCGAAACATAAATTATTTTTTTAGTTTTCGTAACTATAGTATAAATTTCAATTAGAAAAGTCATCTAAAAGATCTCATCAATGAATACACATCTGATATCCTGCAATATATTTATATTACCGGTTGTAATATTTTCCTATTTTAGGACATTTTTTGTTATTTGAGATAAAAATTTATTTATTAATTCATAAATTTTCTTATTTTTTTATAAACCGGATGTCAAAAATGGGTTTTTATTATTATAAAACTGTTATGTAACTTTTAACATTGAGATGTTTTTTTGCGTGGTATTTTATTACAACGAATATTAATAAATCTATTATTTTAATTATAAAACAATATAATTAAAGCGCATATATAATAAGGTCAGTATGTGTTGCTATAAATATAATACATTTGTAAATTAAAATTATTTTTTACTGATGTTTACAAAAAAAACGAGATATATTTTTGATCTACATATTAATTATTATTATTTTGAAAACAAATAGATCTAATTTTTTTTTAATTTATGACACAAATAGTGTAATTAGAATTAAGTTGTTTAAAAACAAATGAAAAAATTTATAAAAATTAATTTATGCATGCAAAATTAAAGAACAGTTTTTAAGAAATAGTTTTAAGCATTAATTTCTGTCAAAAATAATTAAAATACTTTAGAAAATTAAATTTAAAAATTTTTAAAAATTACTGCACCTTGAAACTGCTTTAATGGTTTTTTATTTCAAAATTAGCGCTTATTTTTAAATAAAAATAAATTAATTTATTAAATTTGAATCACATACAGTATATTAAGTTTAAGGCAAAGAAAATTTTGTTGTTTAAACTAATTTATTAGTAGTTTTTAAACATTAAATTCAGTTTATAGTTAATAAACAGTAATTTTTGTTATTGTTGTTTAATTTATAATTAGCATACTATGTAATCAAGTACATTTGCAAATAATAGTTAAACCAACTGATACAAATAACACATGGAAAATATTTAGACTAATTAGTAATTACTGTAATAATAAAGTTTGTAAATTTATTAAACTTAAAATATTTAATTAATTAATTTAATTTAATGACAATATATATTCTATAAGTTTAATCTTTATCAATTTAAATTTTATTCTAGCTTAATTTATTAGCTATATTATTTATTTCGAAAATCGAAAAAGATAATTTTTGGTTGTCTAGACAAGGCTTATTTATGACGACTTATTTACATTGTACTTTTAATAAAATGTTTACATACTCTTAAGAAATAAGCTTTTAGCCGTCGGTTTGGCGTATTATACGAAATGATAAAACAAAAATTGATAAAGGATCAAAATATAAAACAAATTATGAAATATTAATTAAAACGTTTTTCTAATCCGTACAACTAATACTAAATACGCTACCCTCCACATGGCCAAAATCAATTTCGCCAACATGCAAATCGCCAAATCCTTTTCGCCAAAATGCATTTCGCCAAAAACCGATTTTTATGCATTTGGCCAAACAAATTTTTACAACGTAATTTATACACAAATATAAAATTAGATTTAATTAAAA
>JAQFXP010002147.1:0-16136 GCA_034693685.1 Belba bartosi
ATTGATTGAATTTTTTGAAAGATAATAGCAATAAATCACAAGTCGTGTCACACAATCTCTTTGACATTCTTTTCATTTTTGTTGTTGAAACCAATTTTTCTGTTCCTAAAACTGTAAATCTTTTTTCGTTAGTAGTCTTCCGTTTATTGTCTATTCGCTGCAAATATTGAATTTTATTTACAATCTCTTGAATTCATCAGCATTTTAGGGTTAAAGAGTGTTTTGGCTTTATTTCTATATAAAGTACTTTATTTAAAAAATTAATTTTTTTGTCAACTCAATTAATTTATTGAAAAAATATTCAAGTTATGTTTTACAAATGATACTAAAAGAAAAATTGATTAAATGTGTTTTTCTGCACAAGTTTTATATCTTTTCAAAATGTGCATAAAATATTAATTTAACTATAAGTGTTCTTGGTAATCCAATAGCTAGTTAATTAAAATGTTTATTATAACCACTGTATGTAATTAGAAAAATATTTACAATAAAATAGTAATTGTTTTAAAATTAGAATTAATTACAATTTTAAATGAACGAGTGATTTGAGCTAAAAGTATTTATTAAGTTTTAATTTTGTATAAAATTATTATTAAAATTTGTGTTAACTTTTAATGCTTATTTGAGAACAAAATATTATTAAACTAATTTGTTATATTTATTATATTTAAAATAAATTAATAAATAGTGTTGCAAACTTTTTAAAATCAAGTTATTGTAAAAATTGCTAAATATATAACTTATTATTTAGTATTAATTAAAAATTACATTTAATATTAAAAAATTAATATAAATTTTAAGTAATTATATTTAATTAAGCAATTTTCTGTTAAAACTCAAAATTTTAAATATTTGTACTAACTTTAAAAACTAATTAATAATAATATAACTATAACTAGTATAATAATAAAATTAACTATAAAAATGCATTAATAAAAATGTAAAAAATGTTTATTTTAAAATTATTTTAAAAAATAATCATTTTGCAATCTAAAATTTTGCAACGCTACTTTCAAGACTACCTGTTTGTTGTATTAATACATTTAACTTTTCTACTGCTCTACAGAAAGGTGTATAAGAGAATAGGTATATAATTCAAGCGACTCTTCGAACTAAATATATCTAATGATAGGTTACAATAAAAACAAGTCTTTTTTCCGAAACTCATTAATTGTTTTATTCTTTTTTTATCACTACTTTCTGCAATTTTCAAATGCAAATCCAAAAAATTGAAGTTCAAAAACAAAAAATTAGAACAATTTCCGACTCATTTTTTCTGCTTTCAAGGCATAAACATATTAAAAATACATCAAAATTATTTGGATAATGTCATAATGGCACTTAAATCGTCTAGATCAAAAGGATATGGATCCGTGATCACTGATCGGTGACTCTCGCTTTCTATACCAAACAATTATATGATTTCTGACAAAAACTTCTTTTTTATGCTAACAAACAAATTATTTGATTATTACATAAAATTATGTTAATTCGTAATGAAAAAAGAATTCATGTGTGGAATAAATTTATAATTAGTTAGTCATTAGTAGTTGTCGTGTTTGAAAACAAAACTTTTTATATTTTATATTATATTTATAATAAAAAAAATTATACAAAAAAATCTAATTGAACAGAAAAAAACGCTAATATCGAAATATAATTAAAACAATAAAATTAAAAAACTAAAAACACTTAACATAAAAATACTATTAAAAAGTTTTTATTTCTATTATTAATATATGACTTGAAGTCCTGTAAGGATATGACTAAACAAGTTATTCAAAATACATATTTTCCTGTTCTTCTCCTTTTTTATACATCTGGTTATAAACAAGACAACAGTATATCTAAGGCTATATTAATATCGCTTGCTAACAAACCCTAAAATAAGATTATAATTTAATGGCTATTATATGATATATAATTTCCTCATATTATGTGATATGATATAAGAGTCAATCACTTGTTGTTTGAAATGTTCAAAATGAGACGAATAAGAGAGAAAAGTCAAAAGACGAGTAAATTTGTTTCGACTCATACTGTAGAGGACGAGTGTCAGTGCAATACAGCTCTGTATGTTTGTATGGAAGGAAAGGCACTTCACTGTTACTGTCAATGATCTGATCCAAGGTTTTTCAATGTTTTTCTATTCTATTCACTATTTTTCTCGTATTCTTTGTTTGACGATTGGATGAGTTTAACAATTTCTGTTACACCGAATGAATGTCTCATTTGTTCACAACTCGATTCACGTTTTGTTTGCGACGATTGCTATTGAAAAACAGTACAAACATATGGATATGAACTCAATTGTTCCGATACTTAAACTAGAATTCACTTTTCAGTTGCAACTGAATTCAGTTTCGCTCAAAAAAAGATCATTAATCCAATATGTTTTTGTTGCTTGACTCTTTTTCTATTATATCAATTCTTTTGTCTAAAATTCTATTTACATTCTCTCTCCTGCTCTCTCTCTCTCTCTCTCCCCTCCCTCTTCATTCCCTCTCATATCAGAAATACATTTATTATATAAAACACATAAACATATGATAACAAAGTTATTAATAAAGATAACTTAATATTTATTATTTTGTTTGTCAAACAACAGATGAGACAATTTATTTGGAAATTGCGTTTTATTTATCACTAATTGCGTGCATTATTTCATTTGTTATGCATTTATCACATAATTGTTTGAATACACTGTAGTATAAAAATTTATAATCAATTATTGTGACTAATATATTAAATTATTATTTTATTAAAAATTTAGTTTCACAATACTCTAGTTTTTATTATTACTTTATTATAGTTATATTATTTTTAGAGCATGCATATTCAATTATTTTTAAATTTTGTTTTATTACAAACATTTATTTAAATTATAAATTATTTTATTTATGATATTTATTAAACAATTATTATTTATATTAAAATTACAATCATTGGCAACGGATATTAACAAAATAAAAATATTATTTTCATATTTTTGTAGCATGCCAACATTACCAACATTTAAACTGCATAATTTTTTAAAAGCAATCTTGTAGTGATTTAATAGCAAATAATTTTAATCATACAGTATATGTCTATAAATTTTTTGTTAATTAAAAATTAATAAAAGTCAAAAATACACATAATTTAGAACTAATAACAAAATTTAAAACCCATAATAAGCTAATTATTTAATGTATACCAAATATAATCAATTAATTGATAAAAATAACTTTAAAAGTCCGGGTCATTCTATACTACATGTTAATATCTAACAAATTTTGCTATAATTATTTAGATAATTTTTACATTTAATGTTATTTTACTAATTTTAAAAAAATATGTATTTTGTAGTTACCGATAGTTAAGATTAAAGGTTTATCATTAAAATATTTAATTTAATAATAGGTGCATAAAATTATTCTCACTTTTGATTTATTAACCGATTAAATATATTTTTAAAATTTAAATTAGAATTTTGCAAATAAAAATAATTAAATATTAAAAAATGCAAATTATATTAATTAGTAGAGTCAGGATATACATGAATAACGATGATGTCAGCCAGTTGCAATAAGCAACAAAACTATTTGGCAGTGTTGCAGTTTTGCAGAATGGTAAAATAGACTTTTATTGACAATAAAAAAAAGTGTTGTTAGTGTAAACTAAAAGGCTTATTTTTCAGTTGTACATGGAAAATTTTTAGTATAAAAATATTGAATTTTTGCCAAAAGTTACTTCCTATTGATTGGAAATTTAATATCAACTAAAAATGTTTTAGTTTTATAAACAAATTATCAATTAAATTTTTACGGGCCATAAATTCTGACGCATAATCAGTGATAGTTAAAAATGTGATAGGAATGTAATGAGTGATACAAATAATATTTTTCAACGGTTTCTGTTTATAATATGATTATAATTTTGCATGTTTATTTCTTAAGCAATCAACTATGTGTATGGCTGGCAAATATAAAAAATAATTTATTTAAATACTTTAAAATAGCTTTGAAAATATGTTTTAAAAATTTTACTAGCAAATATTTTTTGTTTGCATATTTTAATTTAATAGTTGCTTGTTTAATAATAATAACTAATAATATTATTAGATTTTTATTGAAAACATGTTATGATTTATACTATATTTACGTAATAATTATATTATATATAAAACATTAATGAAAACAAAGTCTAAACATTTAATCATATTGTTTTCGTCGACTCAAATTACATTTAGCATTAAAAACACTCAAAAGTTTGTCAAAAATATATTTTTATAAAATTAAGTCTGAGTCTGAATTGATATCAAATTTATATCTTAAATATATAGCAATTCTCAGTAATGGATATTATATTTTGTTGATAATGAAGAGCAACAAAAAAATAAAGATATTATTATCAAATATTTGAAGGCAAAGCAAATATGTTTATCAATCGAAAGCATATTATTATTTAGTTAATAATTATTTAATAAACATTTGAGTCATAGAATTCTTAATAGAATTTTAAATTCATGAAGTGTTGAATAAAATATTTTAAAACAGACTATAAAAACCCACTCTTAATGACATATAAATAAAAAGAGCAATAATTTACCATTGATTCTAAAAATAATTTACTTATATATTCACTGAATAAAATTTCATTGATAAAAATTTAAACAGATATAAAATGGAATTTATATTTTTTATTAAAATCACTTTAAACAATAAAATTGCAATTTTCAGTTCAACTCAAAGTTTAAGCAATTCTATGTCTTTATATAAAATTATAATTTAATTTTTAATATACATTTTACAAGCTGATATAAAGATTATTTTAAGTTATAGTTAGCCAATAGAAAGGGTATTATTATAATAGCCAAAATTACCTCTAATTTTAATAACTTAGCTAATACTCCCTACTAAGTTTTAGTTTTAAAAATAGTTATTCTTTCTATGTGTTGTCGGCCATAAATAAATATTTTGTTTTTTCTAAATTTAATTTTAATGTTGAAATCAAATAGCAAAAATGGCAAAATTTATTTTATTATTTTACTCTTTCTTATAACCCTTATGTTTGAAAAAATATCCGCCATTTTACTCTTAGCAATACCCCGTCCCCACTAACTTCGCTAACCTTTGCTAATTTTTGCTTTAAGTATACATTTATATAATATTTGCAAAAATATAAACAATATATAAATCCAGTTTTGTTTGACTCAAATTGACTGCATATTTGTTTTGGCCAAAAGTTTACGAAATACGTCAGTTGTTTATAAAAATTTTGGGTTTTTGGTACTATTTTTATGTTTCTTTTTCTCGTTTTATACCTCAAACAAAAAGTCGTAAAACTTTTCGTCTAAATATTTATTATCATCTAATTCAAAACATAAATTAGTATAATTGTGTTAAGAACTCTAAACACCTGGCTCATATTATATGCATAAAAAAATATGACGAGAAAACGTAATAAATTATAAAATTGTTTCACTTTTGAAAGTTCTAAACAAATATACAAAAGTTATTATACAAATATTACTATATCTCTGACATTAAATTCAATTCTCAAACAGTGAATATGGTTTGTCTGCAAACAACTTAAAGCTCTTATTTACTTCAACAATATTAAAGTAATATTTTATCAATTTGATTTCTATTTATATCATTTCTTTCCGGTTTTATTATATTTCTATTATTTATTTTGTATTAAATCTTTATTTTCTTACGTAATGAATATTCTTTGTATTAAAAAAATTTTAATTTATTAAAAAAATATTTAATTAGCATAACATAGCAAATATTATCAAGATTCTTTTGAAAAACCTAACAACTTATGCGAATTTAAAAAATTCAGCCTTAATTAATTATGCTCATTTAACTGGAAATTTTTAATGCATAGATGTTGATTGGTAAGAAATAGATAAATAAATGCGAGCATAGAATACATGTGCAACACGTGTTCATACATATAATAGCCTCAAAATATAGTCATCTTTTCGTCTTTTGCTCTCTTTCTTAAGAGTCATTCTTCTGGTTTGTGTGCAGTGTTTGTGACTCATCGAGAATGACACTGAAAATGTTGATAAACTGACGGTACAGTCGCCGCTCGCAACATAAAACACTGTATTTTGATTGATTGGGGAGAGAGAGAGAGAGAGAGAGTAATGTCGAGTTTGCTCACTAGACTCTTGCGACGAACCCGATCATTGAGTTCTGCTGATTAGCATTTATTATATAATTGTCTTAATATTAGGGTTAGCCAAAGGGGTGGTATATGGTATAGCCAAAATACCCATTGACTGAAATTTTGACAAATAACTACAAATTTTGTTTTAAAACCATATAGATACTTTCTTTATGTTTTTTTGGCAAATATTTTGTGATTTTTGAGCTGAATTTAAATATCTTTTTAACAGAGATTGAGAAGGGGAATCAGCTAAAAATCCCCCTAATTTTAAAAATTAGGATTTATCCCCTCCCCCTAGCATTTGGTTCGCAAAAAGGTACCCCTCCTTGACTTTTGCCGGCCGCCGAAGGCAGCCGGCAAATTTTTTTAGATTTTTTAACCAAAATTAAAAAATTTTCATTAAATTGGTGCTTAATCCGGTTTACATACAGTTAAATTGGGTAAAATTTTATTATAAATATATGGGGTTTTAAGTGTTTTTGAAAAAATTCCTCCCTTGATACCCCCTAGGTTTTTTAGCCAAAATTAAAAATAATTTCTTTTCTGATTCCCCCCACCCCCTGGATCAGCTGACCTACTTAATCTCTGCTTTTTAATTAGTAAAATAGGTTAAATTGCACCCCTCCCCTCCTTTCTTCTCTGACTTGACCAACATTGGCTAACATTGCTTAAAAAAAATATAAGATTGGCCAAAACTAGGGGTAAATTTTTGTTTAAAAATATTTCTTATTGAGTATAAAAAAGGGTTAAATATCAATAAAATACTATTTTTGTCATTTTTGCAATTTAACAATATTTAAGTGAATTTAAGTTAATTTTGGCCTAAATTTAGTTAATTTAAATAAATTTAAGCTAAATTTAGACCAATTTAAAAAATAGATAGCTAATTTAGGCCGAAAAACTACGAAATGATCCGGCTAAACAAAGCAGACTGAACAGTGTAGCGCAGATGCAAACCCTAATAGTGGTTGAGTGACTAGTCTGTGCTGTTTAGTTGTTGTCTGTTTGAGTCATTCAGTTCTTGTTATGCTTCTCATGCATAGACTTCACATCAAAAGTTTGTTTCAAATTTAGTTTATATTTTGATTATTATCTTTGATTGTGTGTATCCGTACGGTTCGGCTAACATTCCAGTTTGCAATTCCCTGTTCATCGGCAGTGAATGTAAAATCAGGTGTCGTAGAGAGACCCGGGCAGTTTTTTTTGCTGCTGTCAAACTCACTGGACTAAGTCATTTGGAAATAGTTATCGCATCGAAATATCTTCATTTCGTAGTCTCTCTAATACAGTATTTTAATGTTTTGCTTCAAATATTGTTTTAATTACTTTTGCCGCTAAAACACCAAAAGGTATGTAAATTACGTTTGGCTCAAATTTTTGTTTAACTATTTTAATGACTTTGAGTTGCGAATCAAAAAACTCTTTTTGTTTATTCCTGTCTCAGAGCTAAGCAGTTTTGAGAGAAAAAAGCATATTTGGGACAAATTTTTTTTAATAAGAAATGTCTTAAAAAACTAATAATAAAATAAAAATATTTTGAGTTCACATCGAAATGGTTATACTGTACAAGAGTTAAGTTTTTTTTCTAAATATTCCAGTTTGCCACTTTTAAATTTTTTACTAAATTTAGATATTTTATATATAATTAAATATATTTATATAGAAATAAATACAGTATTTAATAAAAGAATGTTTTTGTAGTTTATCATAACAAAACATCATTTATTATCTATCAATAAAAACAATTAATTTGATTTTTGTCGCAAAATATAGTTGTAGTCATAATATGTCGCAATGTTGTGTCATATCTATGAAGAGGGTTTTATATGTTTTATAATTATGTTTTAAAAGTTTTCCCAATTGAGTTTATAAACTGGAAAAGTTTTTTAATTTAAAAATATATTTTATAATATTTAATTTAATATTAGAACCACAATCAGGTTAATATATACCAGATCATGTATACCAACTGTATTGTTGTTTATAAACAATTGAACGACCATAGCATACGTATAACATTTTCAAATAATTACAGTTTATATTAGTTAGAGAACAACCTGTAATCTTCGCTACTTAACATGTAAATCCCGTTTCTCACTTCAATCACTTCATTGACTCATATCATATGTTAACTATTTTGTGATTATAATAAATAGTTAAAAATATCTGTTTTTGTTATTATTTTTTATATTCATTTCCTATCTGTTGACGAGAAGTTGTGAGAGAGAGGGGGAGAAGAAGAGAAGGAAGGGAGAGGGAGAGAAAGGTGGAGTATTGTGAGAGAGATGTGTATAAAAAGTTAAGTTTATTAAAACCGGACTCACATTCACCTAATGTTAAAAAACACGAAAATATTTTGTGCGATAGTATTATTAGTATTGTTTTGGAAAACTAGTGTTTTGTAAAACGCATAGAAATAGCAGTGAATGAGGAACTGAATACTGAATGACTGCATAACTGAATAGCGTTTTGGGTTCAAGATTATATAACCGGCTCCTAATGGCATGGATTAGGAGGAAATATCGACTAAAGGGTAATGTGTGTGAGTGAGAGAGACGTATGGGAGGCAGGAATGGGGAAGGGGGGAGAGAGCAGGAGAGAGAGAGAGAGAGAGAAGTTGGGAGAAACGCGTGAGAGTCTGACCATTAAAAAAAGTAGTGCTATTTCAGAACCCATGGCCTCAGGCCTTCCTATTTCAAACTAGTTCTGATGTTTCGTTATTTCCATAAATAATAACAAACTTAACGAACGCATAATCTTTGGGTTTGATATACATTCGTATTGACTCAAAATTAAATTATATTCTTAAAGCTTTTTTAAATTTATATATAAATTTAACTAAATAATTATTTATAATTATAATCAAGTAAGTTTAATTGGTTAATTAAATTTTTAAAAAGTTTATGATTTTTTCTAACTTTTAAACATAAATGATTTTTTTCAAACAAATAAAATATAATCTCTAAAATTTAGATAAATGTATAAAATTTGTAAATAAGTAAACGCACTTGAAAAATATTTTATTTCAATTAGCAAAAATATAATTAACAATACAATAATTAATTAACTTTGTAAGTGAAAAGTTTTATTTTATTTATCCAATGATTAAAAAAAGTTTAAGCGACTTGTGTTGAGAATGTATTCAATAGATTTGTTGCTCCAATCATACGATTGCTGTTGTCTTCTATTAAGTGAAGCATTTGGCCATTAGAGCCATTAAAATAGAAATCTCAAGTGATTTCAATTATTTATTATTATTTGATTCAATTTACGGCAATTCTATTCAAAACGACGTTAATTCAGACACATATACGACATACAGACATACATAGCATTCAAATAAGTTATGAAATTTCGTATTTAGTTTGCATTCAATGGTTAATTATAATATACTGTATTCACAAAACTTTTCTATACGTAATTACGGATATAATAAACTAAAAATTCATTTTAATCTTCAGATAATTTTCTTTATAATTAAATTTGAAGAAAAAAAACTAAACAAACAATTCCTGAAAACCGACTTTAAACTTAAGTTTTAATTAATTAAAACTTGTATTTTAAATTAAATAAACGCTAATTAAAATAATCTTACCCATTTTTCGATTTAGTCAAATCAATGGCTTTTAATTGAATGGAAATTATAATTAGGAATAAAACGCAAAGCAATAAAAGTGGAGAAGAAGAAAAAGTTTTAGAAAAATATATATATTTATATTTTAAGTTAAAACCATCAAATTAAATCCTAAGACCCATTTAATATAGCGGTTAATATAGTTGAGCCAATAATCTAAATCTGTGTTTAAATTGATTTTTACTTGTCATTAATTTTTTTTATATAATCATTAAATTGATGTTTTTCCCATCAACATTTCATCAGTTTAATTTTGCCCATATTTGGACTTTTAATCAATTGACTATTAACTCAATTCAAAAATTTAATTTAAACTTTTATTATATTTTTATAAAAGAGATTATTAACCAAATTATCTTATTTTTTATATCTTTTATATCTTTTTAATTAAATTCTAAAAAAAATTCCGACAAAAAAAAGAGAATAATAGAAAATAGTATAATATTAGTCATAATTATGTATATTCTTAATATATGTCTTGGATTAATTGCGTGTAAAATTTGCAACAAGACAAAACAATTTTATTTGATATAATTACAACAAATTCCTATAACGTATCATAAGTTTAATACTTTAATCTCGTAATGAATAATCTCTATTAATAAATGAAAATATCTTTTGGTTGTTGTTATGGCAGCAGAACTCAAGCCCTCATCTGTAGAGTAGGTCTAATAAATGGTCGACATATGGCAAACACACACTTTATATCACATCAATTTGATCGCAGTCTTCATCTAATCTCATATCGCATTCTCTATATATCTTCACGTCTTTCGCGTTTACTTTACGTCTTAAACGTCAATCTTATATATCTCTTATATAACTGTTTATATTCTACTGCTCTTAGGGCTTGATTTTCATCGGTTTTCATCACAAAATCAAATTATTTTCTATATATTTATATAAGAGAATTGCATAAAAAATTTATATATTAGACTAAATAAGAACTAAATAAATAGGTTTTAGTACACATTTTTGCAATAATATAAAACATATTAGTTTTAGAATTCTAGCTAGAATGAGAAATTGATTTTTTTAATTCAATTATTTTGATAGATTTCTACTATTATTTCGAATATAATTGAAATTATTTTTTTCCCTCTAATTCTCTTTTCTATTCTTCTTATTCTATTGACTTTATTCTCTATTATTCTCCAACTTCTCTATCCGTGAAATTGTATTGAAAATCAATTATAACAAAAAATTAGATTATTTTTATCTCAAATATTGCTTTCAACTTGTTTTTGGATATAATTCCCTTAATAGCGAAAAATATTTTGGAGTTAAGAAAAATAATAAGTTTTTTCCATTTAATACAAATGAACGACAATTTCTCTTCGGATTACTTTCTGACAATAAAAGTCGAATTTGAGATATATGTGAAGAGAAGGAAAATATTAGTCTAAATATGTATTGAATGAAATGAAATGAACAAAAAAATATGTATTTATTTCGCATTTGAAGATCACATTACGTTTTACTCTACATAAAGTTCAATGAATGCGATTCTTATATAAATTGATATTTTTCTGTTCAATCGGATAATAGTGAAACAAACTTAGCATTCAATGCATATACAAAAAAAATAGTTTATATAAAATAAAGTGGTATTGAACTGGAAATACAGTTCAAATGTTATGTAATACTCCTTTTTTAAAGTTTAAGTCTTCTTTATTACTTTGACTTATTTTTTGTATTAAGTTTTTTTTACTTTCAATTTATATATCATTTATTTTTAAAAAGGCTTTTTATAATTAATTTTTTTTAAAATATTTATTTTTATCTAAGTTTTGCATTAATTAATTAAATTTATCAATCTAATATTTTGATTGATCGAGAAATTTTTGCTATTAATTTAAAATAATCTTGTCTCCAAAAAAGCACTAAGCTACATGTTAGATTAATTAATTTTAGATTAAAATATTTTTCAATTAATAATTTTTGATTTTTTCTTCTATTTTTGTAATTTTTTTGCCAAAAGCAGTATTTTCTGAGATTTGTTCCAAAGTGTGTGAGAAAACAATTGAAAGAAATGTTTAGCACTTTTTGAAATTAAACTAAAATTAAATGTTTCGAATCGAGAGTTTCGGTTCAATTACTTAAGGATATCACACAAAACAATAGCTCTTACGTTGAGAACAATTGCCATTAATTTAGAGTTGAATTTATTGCTTAAACCATACATTCAGTCCTATTTCGAAAATTTTTTGACTCGATTTTAAACTTTTATTTAATAATAAAGAATTGAATTTAAACTAAAATATAAATAATTTATTATTTGTTTTGTTTTTTAAATTTATTTATTTATTTTTAATAAAATCGCTATTTTGTTGATTATATTCTGAAATCAAACTTCAGTTAGTCTTAAGTGAATTCATTTATGAGATTCTTATTTATTAGAATTCCTAATCTAAACGATTTTCATATAAGGCTTTTATTTGACTTTTATAACTGTATATAAAATATTTATTTGATTTATCCCAAAAATTCTTATATGATTTCTAGACATAGTTAATGAAAATTTCAAAATATTTTCTTGAAATTTATTTGTTATACTTATACGTTGACGCAATATAAGTTAAATTAATATTAATTTTAAGACAAAATTCTAATAAAATTTTCAACTAATTTAATATACAGTTTACTATTTTATACAGGAAGAATTTATAGCAATTTTTTAAATGGCATATTTTTTCATAACAATAATCGGTTTCTTATTGTAAAATATTCTGATTTACAAATCACAACAAAAGACTATTTATTCAAAATAAAAAATAATAATAAATGAAAAACTAATCCCAAAAAAGCTATTATTTGTGCCAAAAAAACAAACAATTTATTCAACAAATGAATTTTATCAGATTTATAGTTGAATTTTAAAATTTAATCTATGCTAAAAAACGTAGTAAAAAAAATTTAATATATATTTTCATACAAAAGCAAAGCGTAAATCTCTTTTTGTTATTAATTTAATTTTTCTCATTCTATAAAATTGTTGAAAACCGCTGTAAAATGAATAATGACATGAGTTTGTGTTCATCAGATTTACTTTTTTCTTCTCTCGCCTGCCCTCCCAATCCTCTCTACCCATACACTACCAAGTCTATATGTGTGCATGATAAATGATCGGGTGCACTAGTTATTTGGTGTTTAAAAACGTGCCGGGATTTCATTAAATGGCGTGAGAAAGAGATATAGAGAAATATGATTCACTCATCACTACTGCCGAACATAAGGCATCTCTTTATATATAATATTGTTTTGAGAAGAGAAAGTGGAATAAAAAAAAGCAATTTATGTTATTCGAGTAGAATTGGATGGATTTGCGCCTCCGATTCGATGCCTCGGATGGAGAGACAAACATTAGTGCATAGAATCCGTACGAATGGATGTATTTATGGAATCACGTATTATATTGTATTTACTTCACCAAAACTTAAGGCTCAGCGTCTGGGAGATAGTCTGTGTCTGTGTGTATATGTGTGCGAGAGAGCACTGATAGAGCCTTCTGACAGTCCCTGTGCCCTAATAACAAGTTGATCCCTGTTTTGCCTCATAGTTTCACTGATGATTTTTGCCGTGATCACTCATTTGAGCCCTCACTGCACACATAGCTATTATAGCTATAAGCACTAGCAATGTCTCCGAAAATTTTTACTCCACTCTCGCTCTTCATCTTTACTCTGACTGTTGTTTCGGTATAAGAGTTGGATATAAAACATAACATTATATGAAAACCAATAGCACTTTCCAGACATTACACAATTTATCGGAACGGTATGTTCGCTATGGATATGTGTGTAGTGTTTGAAGCGCTTACGTAATAAACAAAATAAATATATGAACCCTAAAAAAGTAGACAGAAGTGGCTCATCGTCTTATCCCCGAGACTTTATCCTCTTCAAAGCCATCCATACGTTCTCTCTTTCCCTCCCTCCCTCTCCTCATCTCTCTCTCTCTCTCTCTCTCTCTCTCTCTTCTGCTCTCTCTCTCTCTCCTGCTCTCTCTCCTTCTGCTCTCTCTCTCCTTCTGCGTCTCTCTTCTTCTGCTCTCTCTCTCTCTCCTGCTCTCTCTCCTTCTGCTCTCTCTCTCTCCTTCTGCGTCTCTCTTCTTCTGCTCTCTCTCTCTCTCTCCTGCTCCTTCTCACTCACTCTCACTTTCGCTATATCTTCACATACTCTATACTCTATACTATTATCAAAATTTATATCAACTCTTATATGGTTTTCGAAATGAGGCAAACGATCGAAAATGAAATTGCAGTCAATATATATGACATTCGATGAATTTTTATGTAAATAAAGAATCGCTTTTCGAGATATAAACTTTCGTTTACTGTTTCGCACAAATCTATTGCAAATTAATTAGCTTTTCTCAAGTGGTTCTCAAAATTTTATCAATTTATATATTATTTTAAGTGTTTATAATAAAAATTTAATATAAAAATGAATAAATAATACGATAATAATATAACAAGCATAATTTACTTTATATACATGTATGTATATCGTTAGGAAATATTGAATGGATAGAATAATAAGTTTTTATTCGTATTAATTTTTGTTGTTGTTAAATTTTGCGATACATTTGTATAATAAAATATAATTTTAAAAGCCTTTCTTAAAATTAAATTTATTTTTTATCAAAAAGAAAATTTGATGACATTGTTTTGAATTTGCAAAATTTTATTTTATTTTTACAATAATTAATTCACAAATTATTATTAAAAGTTAAGTTATTATCTAAATTAGCTTTTAGTATATAATTATCAATTGTAAATTATAAAATTTTTTTTAATTAAGATGTTTATCAAATGTTTTTATTTAATTATTTCAAAATTATTATTTAATTATTTTAATAATCTAAACACTTTCGGTGTTTTTGAAAAATTCAATGTCAAGTATATAAAGAATCCTAAGTTTAATAAAAGATTTTAAAATTTTTTATTTGTATTCACTTAGCTGTGTATACAAAATAAAATAACTATTCCTTAAAAAAGTCTTTTAGAAAAAATAAATAATAAATATAAGGATTGAAATACGGATATAATATAGAACTATAAGTATTGAATGATAAAAAATAAGTTTGAAACATTTTTTCATCATAAAATGCATACAAATAGTAAACTTAGTTGAGATTAGAACTAAACTATTCATGATTTTTATGTTTTGACAATTTTAATGCATTGAAAAATCTTTTATTTATTTTTTATTTACTGCTTTAGAGATACTTTGCCAAAAATTTCAGACACAATAATACAAATTCAAGTCCAGATTTCAAAACAATAAATTTGTTCAAAATAAAATTTTTTTATATAAACTCTTGAAGTGTTTAGTATCACAAATAATATACTAAAAGTCTTAACTTTTTTTAGGAGTTAAATGCTGTTTGGCTTTACTGTTGACGTCTTTTTGTTCTAAATTACTATTTTTTAATATTAAAAAACTAAGAAAATAGTTTTTATACTATGTATTAAAACTAATGGCAATAATATACTTCGACAAAAATAAAAAACTTTAAACAAATAAATTTCTTTAAAACATTGATTTGTAATTATATTAAGCTGTTAAGAAGCTAAATTTGTTAAAATGGTTTAATTTTCATATAATGTTAGTATAGATAAGATACAGTATGACAACTTTTTAAAAAGAATGTAATTAACACTTGTTTTTTGCTTTAATACTAATTTTTTAATTATGTTATGTATATTTCATAAAAATAATTATATGTTCTTTGTGGCAACTTTGTTCTCGGTTCAATAGCGATGTAATACAAATGTTTAATAAATGTTTTCGAAACATGTATTTTGCCAAAAACTATTTGCTTGATAACTCAATATTATTTCTTTATTACTATATCTATCAAAATATTCATATCTGAAATGATTAACAGGTTTTCAATTATAAATTTTATTTAGATAAATAATGTTTATTAAAAGTTATTATATCAATTTCAACAAACTCAATTTAATCTAAAAATCTAATTTAAATATTTAAAAACCCAATTTATTAACATTAGAATAGCTCAAACAAGAAACGTGCAAAAGTCAACAAGATTATCATATTTTTCATTCAGCATTTATTATAATTGAAGTTTTTGTATATAAAATAAGCTTTTTGTCAATTTTGCTTTTAGTGATTGTGGAAATTGGAGGAAAGCATGAATAGAGGTGATGCGGATTAACATTTAGTGCAATTGTTGCCGAGAGTATAACTAGTGAATAGATTTGTCGGTTCGGTTACACCAATTGCGTTCAATATATCGCTTTACGTAAACCGATGTCTGACTGAAGCGCTCTAACCATGTAATCAATGTTTCGCTTCTTTTGTTTCCATTGCCT
>JAQFXP010002148.1:0-16133 GCA_034693685.1 Belba bartosi
GTCAAATATAATAATGTTAAATATGCTAATGTCAAATATAATAATGTTAAATATGCTAATGTCAAATATAATAATGTCGAATAAAGACAAAAACAGAAAAATATTTTTATATTTGACAATATCATATTCGACATTATTATATTCGACATTTCTATATTCGACATTAGCATATTTAACTTTGTTATATTTGAAATCACAGAAATTATATTTTACATTTTTATTAACTTAAGATTTTGTGTCGAGAATTTTGAAAAAGTATACAAATCGTATATTTCTTGAGAGTTTAATCATTATATAGCTATAGCACTATTAGTAATAAAGTATGAGAATTATGATAATTATGTTAATAGAATTAGAGAGCAATCTAGATATGTATTTATTACTTTAGTACAGGTTTTAATGGAAAAATATTTACATTTTTTATATAATAATATTTAAAAAAAATAATTAAAACTTTTTAAAGAAACTGTCCTGGGTGTCTATTACTGGAAGGTTTCGGGCATACAAAAGAAATGTAATTCAATATAAAAATTTTACATTTATTAAATTTCTGATTTTAAATTAACTTTAAAACAAAAATGAATTAAAAAGTGAGTTTATTACGAGATTTGTTAAAATATTTTTAAATATTAAAAATAAATTCGAAAATAGTAACGTTTTATAGTACAATAGAGAATTAGGTGCATACATGCAAAAGTTAACTAGTTAATAAAATTAGATTTAATTTTATTCTAATTTAAATTTTTATTTGCCTTACTATTTTCCTCATTAACATTTTTGACATTATTATTTACGACAAACATTTTTAAAAATACTATTTGTGAATTTAACATTTTTGATTTGAATTTTTACGTCCTATTATTATATTTTATATTTAATTAAAATTTATATTAATTATTTTTAAATATTTGAGTAGATTTGAAAATAAATTGAATAATAAAATATTTTTATATAATTGTTTTCAGCATAATAAATTATTGCGTATTAAAAGTGCCAGTTTAATTATTTTCTATATAACAAAAATTTAATAATATTCAAAAAATGTATCAAATTTATTCACAAGGACCAGATGCATTTAATATTATTAATGAATATTTCAAAAAACAAAATAATAAATTAAAAATTAAACATAAAATTAGAGAATATTTGATAAATAATCAATTAAAAATTAAAACAATATTTGTAATATTGCTGACAATGTGTGGATTTTTATATCAATTATCTGATTCATTGTCGCAGTATATGAGCGGTGATATTGTTGTCAACACTTCTATTGAACGCTTGAAGTACAGAAAAATACCTGCAATTACAGTCTGTTTGCCCACAACTATAGCTATGAATAAATACGCGAAATTGTATCCAAAATATAAAAATCTTTTTCAACAATATTTCAATATTGCATCAGAACTAAATTTAAATAATTCTAATAAACTGTATATAATTCATAACTATTTCAATCAAATTGAAAAATTACCAGATGAAATAATTCCAACAATTCATCAATTATTTGATAATTTAACTTTCAAAATAGAGCAAGCAACGCTTTCGATAGATGAAGTATACGATTACTATAAAATTGATAATGAAAATTTTATTAATCAATCAAAAATTTTTAGTTCATTTATAATAATTGAAAATAAAATGCAAAAATGTTTTACATTTATGTCGGATTTAATTAAAAAATTTCAAAATAAGGAAGGATTATATTCATTAATTTTTATTGATTTGTCGTTACCTAAGATTTGGTTTCCGTTAAGTTATTATAAAAAACAAATGTATTTAACAATTCATTCTTCGGACGAATTTCCGGATTTTACAATAAATGGAAATTATATTCGAACTTCATTTGGAAGACAAATTGATTTTTTTTATAATGAGATACAAACAAAACTTTTGACGGAATATAATGGAAATAAATGCCGTAATTATGACACAAATGATAGCAATAGTCATATGAAAAGCAGAACTAATTGTATCGACAAATGTATATCTGATTACATGCGAAGTGAATACAAACTCGACTGCATTCCGAAAGTTGAAAATATATTATTTAAAAAACAATATTTTAATAAAAATACAAAATTTTGTTCAATCGCAAATTTTAAAAACAGAATTTATTTGAAAAAATTTCATATATGTAAAAATACTTGTTATAAAAACTGTTTAAATAGATATTATAATTTTGATATATTTGAATACTTCAAAGAGAATATAATGTTAGCGATATATCACAACGAAAATCCCGATATTATAGTCGAACACAGACTGGCAATGGAATTAATTGTATATTTTACAGAATTAGGTGGATTGTTAGGAATGTGGTTGGGACAGTCTATTCTAGGAATAACTGATTTTTTAAACATAATTATTAAGAAAATATTTATTAAATGTAAAATAAATAAAAATATTGATAAATTCTTTAAATTTTTCTCATGGTTTTGTTGTATTTCTGGTCTCATATACCAAACATCAATATTAATAACTGAATATTTAAGCGGTCGGACAGTTGTGTCAACAATAATAGCAAAACAGACATATATTAAAATACCAGAATTTTCAATATGTTATCCGAAATTTCTATCAATGGAAAAAATTGCGAAAAGATTTCCGAAATATAAATCAAATTTTAATAATTATATTAAATTAAATAATTTAAAAGAAATTAATTTAAATTATAATGCAAATAATTTAAAACAAATGAGACATATTTATTACAAATTAACATCTAATGATAAAGTTATAAATTCAACAATTTATGATTACTTTAAATATTTAAATTTTAATCCAATGAACGAAACACGAAATACCAGTTCATATGTTCGGGTAATTGACTCTAATATCACTTATTATGACTACAATCCTATTCAATGGTATTTATTTGGTGGCGAAGGAAGAAAATGTTTGACATTTTTTAGTGATTTAAACAAAAAATGGAAAGATTTTCGAATTAATTTAATGGATATTAGAATTAATATACAACATAATGACTTGTGGTTTTCGCATGATTTTTACCAAGATATTTTTGGCATGGTTATTTTTTTAAACCTTTAGCAAATATTTACGACAACTATAACCTAAAATTTGAAACTATTTTAATGGGATTTGAGAATTGGATTGAATTTAATTCCATAACTAATCAACAATTGGCGACCAATTATGAGAGCAATTGTCGTAATTATGATTTGGAAGACAGTTATAGTCACTTCAATACAAAGACTGATTGTATAATTAAATGTGTTTTAAAACATTTAATTGAAACATATAAATTTAATTGTATTCCACGTGCTTATAATTTTATCCTACATGAACAAGATTTTTCAATGCAATCTAATTTAAAATTTTGCCCACCACAATTTCAACTAAGTTATACAAATCTTAGAGACAAAAATCAAATTGCCAAAACTTGCTTAAATAATTGTCCAAATTCTTGTTCAGAGTATTTTTATGATTTTAAATTAAAAAAATAAAAATAAATTAAAAAATAATCCAAAAGTGACTAAACTGTATATAAGACACAACCGATTGCCGGACCATATCTACGAACACATGACTGCAATGACATTCATATCATTTATCTGTAATTTAGGCGGACTTTTAGGTCTTTGGTTGGGATTATCCGTCTTTTCTATTATGGATTCAATTATTAAATTATATTAATAAAATTTTATATAAATATCAAATTTATCCGAATTATTTTTTAATATTGTAATAAACACAAAAAATTAGCATGTTAAAAACTGTTGTGAAGAAAAGAAGTTTCCAAATGGTAAAAGTTAATATTTTTGAACACCAAGCAAACGGCACCAACGGCTCGAATAAAATTCAAATTTGAGTTAATATTTTATTTTTATTGTATTAAATATGTTAAGAATTAACTATAAGTATCAAAACAAATAAAATATTTTCACTTTTTCTGCTTTTTGTTTTATTTAATACATACATACCTATGTATATACATATCTTCTTTGCATTCCCGCAATACTTCAGGTTTGGCTAAAAATAAAAATTTATTTTTTATATTTTGCGGCAATTTATTCACCTTTTCTTTAATCGCTTTTTAAGGTATCCCAAAAAGGAGTAGTCAAATGGACTGTTAGGCATCCAATGAGAAAATGTAATAAATGGAATTATGTTGTTTTTTATGCATGACTGGGCGCCGAGTACTTACAATAAAGCACATAATACTGTAGTATTGTTTAGTGTATCAAATATAGAAATTGCTATATTTTCCTTTAATAAATTTTTTATTTTACATAAAATTAATTATTTAATATATAAAATACAATATATAGAACAAATTATTACAAATTGTTATAATAATATTCAGTAATTTGTTTACCATTAAGTGCAACGCAATTACGCAGTCTGCTTTTTCATTCTATCCTAACATATCTTAATTTAATTAATTCCACTTTTTCTTGAATTGAATATCACTGAGGCATAACTACTTCATTGTTTAATTTAAAATAAATTAAAAATAATTATAAATACAGAAATTTATTTAAAATTAAATTTTATCTAAATTCACAAAGTTTTCCATATTAATATTTAAGAGTCATGTGCTTATTAGTAGTGAAATACTTGAATTAAAACTCAAATGCAAATATACTGATAACAAAGTGTATAGAATCTGTGATGAATTCCCTATATATTGTCTATTGTTTTACATTTATTTGTTTAAACTGATTGAATGTAAAAATTTAATTCGCAATAATTCCGGAAGTAGATTAACCAAAAAATAATAAATTGGGTTTAATTTAATAATTCTCAAATATAAATAAATATATTTATATACTAATACCATTTTTACAATCATGTACAATCAATTCAACATTAGCATATTCGACTTTAACATATTCGACATTAACATATTTGACTTTATCATTTTTGACATCAGAACATTGTCTTTAATATTTTACATTTTTATAATTTTAGTTTTTGTGTGTCCAGATTTTTGCAAAATTATTTAAGTCGATTAGTTGTTTTTATATTAATAATAATTTACACATGTAACTTTTATCGCCTGTAAGCAAGGTGGCCAATAATATAGAAATAATTATGTGGATCTTCAGGTCAAAAATTTTCAAAAATTTGCTACCCTGCCTGTAGGCGATTCTTCGAGCACTTGTTTCCAATAATCCCGGGCTCTCTGGTATTGATTATTAAAATAAAGTTTTTCTATTGTTATTGGAGAAGAAACTTGAGCTTATGATAAATGACATTAATATGTTCTTAAATAATATAATGTTATTTAGTTTTCGATCATTTCAGCTATTTTCAGAAATAGTATCGAAAGCATTGATATTATCTGTTAATTCATTTTTATAATAAATAATTTAATAAATAATTTTATATTACAATCAATACTCACTTCATAACAATGGAAATAATTTATAGTAAACAACGAATAACATGAAAATCCTATTCTCTTTAAAGCTGTTCGTTCTATCATTGACTGCAACTTTAAATTAAATTCTAATGTTATGATTGCAAAATAATAAAATGCACTATTACCTTAAATTTAATCACCAATGGTAAAGTTTGTTTTTTATTTAACTTGATAAATTGTTTTACATATAATTGATTTAGAATTTTATAAATTTTATTTGCTTTAGAATTAACTGACGAAGCCGTAAATATAACAAATAAAAACATTGTGTATATAATTATAAAAAAATAAAACACAATTAATTTAATTATTAAATTCATTGAAAAAAATATAATAATAATTAATGCAAATACACCAATGCTTCCAATAGTCAACCAAAATAATAGTAAAAATTTTGACCAAAACGTAATATTATATTCAGTATTCGTAATATTATTTCGATACAAATTGAATTAATTAAATAAAAATAATTTTTATTAATTTTGTAATTATTATATTTTCTCAACATTTTTATAGATTTCAATTTATATTTAAAATAAAGACATATTAAATAAAAATAAATAACTTGATAAAAAATAATATTGAATAAATAATAACATGAAAGTATATTTTGAATAGTGTTTAATATTCCAAAAATTATTATTTTAAATATTGAAGAATAAATTAGATATGAAATAAAAAAATATAAAAAAACTATAAATGGAAATAGTTTTTCGTTATTAAATTTTACTAAACTTAATAAAAATTTTGTTCTTTTAATTAATTTTCTAATTTGTTGTTCATCAGTAAGACCAACACTTATAGGCGAACGCAAACCCGACATCATTTCAAACACTGCAAGAAATGTTGGTTTTATACCATTTCTATAGTTATAATAATACACTATTTGAGATCCAATGGCAAAACTTGTCATCAAATATACCATTAGACATATTTGATACCGAAATCCAAAATAATGTGAAAAATCACCCAAAATAACCAATATATAAACATCTTTATTTTTAGGTAGAATTACAGTAGAAGTTGTCTACTGTGTACAAGCAAATGCACAGATAATCTGTACACAACAGAGAGAGTACACAATAGGGAATGTTTACAAAAATGAGTATGCATACAAATATACCGTATTACCAAGCTAATATAAAAAGCAATATATTTTACAATATACCAGATTTATAACATGTTTTTTAAAATAAATTATTAATAGTTTTATAAATTTTTCAAGCATAATCTAGATATAGAGATTTTAAAATTTTATTTTTTTTATAATATTGAATTATTAATTTTTTTACATTAAAACAATATTTAAAATTTTTTTAATATGTTATTTTAAAATATTTAAACATGAACAAGTATTTATCGTATAGTATTATAGTATTTAGTTAATATTTTTATTGCAAAAATTATAATTAATAAATTGTATATTTAGTTAATTAGTTATTTAAATTTATTGAAATTTTTTAATTAAAAATTTTAATTTAATATGTCTTAAAATCAATTATTTATAATATTATTTTATTTATAAGTAACTATCAAATTTTATATTATATTTTTTCAATAAATTAATTTTAAATTATATTAAAATTTTGTGTAAATTTTCAAATTTATACACAACACACAATTAAAATGCTAGTAAGTGCAAGAAAAATCATACACAATAGAGAGCTATACACAACTCGGGACTTCACAACACAGAATGTTTTTAACATTACGTTGTATAGCGGGTCCGCCAAATCATTATTTCCTGTACACACTATACGGCTATACACAACAGACGACTACACAGTAGACAACTTTGACTGTATTAAAATATATTTAATTAAATGTATAGTTATTGCAATGAATACGAGAATAGGTTTATGTAATGAAGTTCTTCTCTGAACAGAACTAAAGTCATCGTTGGCTCTATTCAGACAAAAACCGATTCGATATAATTGAGTTGAAGCGGATTTGATAATCAAATTTTGTGGCAAACATTTGTTTGGATTAAATGATTCAACATTAGTATTCATTTTATTATTATATTAAATTCAAACAAGTTCAACAATTAAACTAATATTAAAAATTTTAAAAATAACCTAAAAATTATAGTTGAATTAATAAAATAATAAAATTTTAATAAAATATAATTTAAATTATAATATAATATTTAAAATGTTAACTTATAAATTAGCATAATATTAAAATAATAATAAATTTTAATTGTTTTATTTCATCAATATTATTTAATTTTACATGTTATTTTGAATATTATGTTAAATTAAATAAATTGATAAAAAATATTTAAAATAAAAATTATTTTATATTTTATTTTAATGATGTTATAAAAATTAATGCATTAAACTAGGTTAACTATATTTTATATTAAATTTTTAATATATTATTTAAATATTGATTATAGATATATAAAAATCAATACTAAATTTATAAAATAATAGTTTTCTTTATATGCTTTAGAAACACTACTTTAATTAAACTATTGATTTTTTACGTCGGCCAACCAAAAAGGAATTGTTGAAAATAATAGGGATTTAATAGAAATTTATTTTAAAACGATCAAGTACGAATCATCTGATTGGCGCACAACAACAAATTGATTTTTAATATTTCTATAGCTTTTATATTTTTATATCAAATTTAGTATCAAATTGTTTTTTTATTGTGGGAGTGTGTGATTAAATTAAAATTACTATGAGGCCCCATGTGAGAAATTAATTTGAAGTATATTAGTGTATTGTTAGCGCTCTCATAAAATTTTATTTGTTTTTGTGCTTTTTATTAAAGAAACACAAGTAATGTGTCTTATTATTTTATAAAATATATAAAATTTAACTTGATCGCTAATATAACAATGCAACGATATAACGTTATTTTAAAATTATTTTTTACAATGGCCTCAAAGTGATTTTGATTTAATCAGACAGTCCCACATATTTATATTGAATTTTAGATATATGTTTTTTACATGAATTTCATAAAATTTGATTTTTGAGTAAAACATTTTTTGCAATTATCGTAATCACAAACAGTTTGATTCCTTAATGATTCTACAATTTTAATTTGTATTATATCCATAACTTTTATCGCGCTACTTGAATTGTAGTTAAGTAGAACGTGTTTAAAATTCTATATTTATATTATTCAAATTATTTTAAAGTAAAAAATATTTAATAAATAAAATTTTTCAAAAGAAAACTTGATTAAATTTATCAGTTATGCTAAACATAATTTTTAAATATAAATAAAGATTTAAACAGGGATCGAGAAGGTCGGCCGATCCAGGGGGGGAATCAGGGGAGGGATTTTTCTCAAAATTTTGGCCAAAAACCTAAGGATTGAATTTTTCCAAAAACTATCAAAAACTCATATATTTATGATGAAATTTTTCCCAATTTAACTGGATTTAAACCGGATTTAAACTAAATGTAGTTAAATTAACTGGATTTAAACTGGATTTAACACCAATTTAGGGAAAATTTTCTAATTTTGTGCAAAAAACTAAAAAAATTTGCCGTCCGCCTTAGGCGGCCGGCAAAACGTCGAGGGGAGTAACTTTTCTCGGACCAAATGCTAGGGGGATTAATCTAAAATTTCAAAATTAGAGGGAAATTTTGCCTGATCCCTCCTTCTCGATCCCTGAATTTAAACCATAATAAATTGCATTAATTAAATTTGCTTATAATCAACATGTTTTTATTTTTGGAGCATCATCATTTTTAAGTAAAATTATTATTATATATTTAATTAAATTTAAAGTTAATGCAATGATTACGAGAATAGGTCTATGTATTACAGACATTCTCTGAACATAACTGATGTCATCGTTGGCTCTATTCAGACACAAACCGATTCGATATAATTTAGTTGAAGCGGATTTGATAATAAGTTTCTGTGGCAAACATTTGTTTGAATTAAATGTTTTAATTGTTTTTCCATTTCATATATACAACACAAGTTTCAAAACTAAAAATTGTTTTAATTTAAACTTTATAAATAGTTACAAATTTTTTTAGTTTAAATATTTTTTTTAATATAACAAACTACTAAAATATTTCAAGTCAAAAATTTGCGTATATCCAAAATATAATAAATATTTTTTCAGAAACAATTTATTTAAAATTAATAAAACATGCTTTTTCAATCAAAACTTCTAACTAAAACAAAAACTAATAAAATAACTAGCAAATTAGTTTTTATATACAAACTACGTGATGTTATGTATATTAAATATTATTTAAAATAAATTGAAATATATTTAGCAATATATTTATATTAAATAAAATTATTTTTGTGATTATTTTGACGTCAAATAAAACTAGATTAATTAATATGTTTTTATAACCCATTTGTTTTAATTAAGTAAAAAAATTAAAAATAACTTATATTTAAAACAAGTAATTGATAAGGTAGGTCCCTCTATTAAATGAAGCAATAATTAAAACGTGATATATAATTAATTTTATTAAATTTTGTATAAATAGCATAAATATTAATGACATTTATATTAATAATTAAAAAAATACGGATCGGCAGCTTAGTTGCCAAACGGACAGTCGTTTAGACACAAACTATATAACAAACAATAGATTAACAATCACTACTGTAGTAGTTGCTGCCAGAGGATCGCCGGAACGTTAGAGCAAAATAACACCGAAACTAAAGATTAGATTTAGGCTTCTTTTGAATTAAATTTTAAATTAATTTTTATTTATTTTTAAAGAAATGAATTAAAAACTTATTTTAAAAAACATTTTTATTTATTTCAAACTGAAGTATATTTTTTGTGCGATATTTGGTATACAATAAGATATTTTAAAAAATAAACATTAAATATATGAGTCACATGAAATAAAAAAAATTTTTATTAAATTTTAAAAATTAATGATTTATTGTGAAAGAAGATAATCATTTTGAAATAATCAGTTTAATTAAAAAACAAATTTTCTCCAAATATAATAATATCAAACAAATTATTTTACTAAAATTATTTATTATTTATTAATTAAGTATTTTAAAAATTAATTCTAATGTTTTTTCTTATGATATAGAAGACTACTATAATTGGTATAACTTTTCGTACAATTAGTTTCATTGCATTTATATAACAATAGTTTTGTGTGAATACTGTTTATATGTCTTTTAATTTCAGATTTAGTGAAAAAACGTTTATTACATTTACTATAATTACATTTATATTGTTTTATAGATAAATGTCTTTTCTTGTGTTCATTTAGAGTTGATTTTTGAGAAAAACTTTTTTTGCAATTATTATAATTGCATTTATATTTATTTAATTTTAAATGAACGACACGTTTATGTAAATCTAAATTTCGTTTACGTGAATATGATTTTCCGCATTCACTCCAATCGCAGATAAATCTCGTATTCGTATGAATCAATTCGTGAAATTTTAGATTCACTAAATGTTTAGACACGTTATTGCAGTTATATTGTTTTAAATTTAAATGAAATAATTGATGTGTTTTTAAATAATGTAAATATTTTGCTCTAAACCGACATTTAAGCCAAAAACACTTAAAACGCTTTTCATTAATATTTCCAACACTTTGTTCACTCGAATGCCAAACCTTTTCGACATTTAATTTACATATTTTTAAATCGCAATTAAAATCCAAATAATCATTATTTTCACATTCAATCACTTCATACAAAACACTATTATTTAGATCTAAATCACAATTAAGTTTATCTAAATATTTAAACAAATTATTTATTTTATTTAAAACATTTAATTTATTTTTCAAACAATTACTAATTAAAGACATTTTCAAATATTTTATATTTAACTCACAATCACTTCAAAGCAAAATTGAGAATAACTAGAAATTTCAAATAAATTAATGCTTTTATACCATTGATAGCAAATCCAGATTTCAATACCAGTACTCAATCTCATTTTTATCTAAAATTTCAAACATTTTAATCCTGTAAAACAAATAAAATGTGAATACAATTTCATTTCAACTCTAACCCAAATGTTAATGAATCATAAGTCTTGCTTCGATTCAATCACTCAAACTTAATGTGTGAATAATTCTATCATTGGATTTAAACTCTATTTTAACTTGTTAATAACGATAAGCTTGTGACCATAAAATAACAAATATTTCAAAGTAAACAAAATTAATATGCAAAATTTTTAATCCAAAACCAATTTAATGCACACACTTAATACGAAAAAGAGCTTTAAAAATCTATTATTTACAATTAAATTTGTTATTGTAATTTTTGTTGATAGTTTTATTATTTTATCATTTTATAAAGTTTTTGTAGACATGTGTTTAAAATTTTAGTTTTTATATTTGTTTTTCTAACTAAATTTTATTAACATTTATATAAATTATTATAATTTTTTTAATTAAAATAATTGTAATTTATTTAATAATAACAGATTAGTAAAGTTTAACTAATTCTATTAAAACTGATTGTTTGTGCAATAAAATCCGTAACCATAGGGTTCGGATCTAAGCCATCATTAGAGTGAAAAATAATATCGTAATCAGTGGTCGACTATAGAAACCGAACCAATACTCGCAATAATTGAGCGATCGCTAACTCTTCGCCCAAACAAACACGTCTTCCGACAACAAATCGTATGCAATCTTTGGGTCGAGATCAGATTAGAGAGCAAAATGTGCTTGTAAATTTATAAATAATTTTAATTATTTTCAATGTTTTAATACTTATAATTTCATTTAATTTATTTTGTAATTGCCGCTTATCTTATTTAAAGATATTTTAATATATTACATATTAAAGCATTAGTTATTTTTGTTATAAAATTATATACTATATTTCAAGGTAAAAATATTTATGTTGTAAACGTCAGTAATAAATTGAACTGAACTGTTACGGAAAGAGAGTTTGAGTTGAATTTTAGATGTGAATGAAGTAAAATGCTTTTTAGAGAATTTGTTGAAAAGTATTAAATTACTATTTTATGTAAAACTAATTAAATGTTATTAAAAGATTTCTTTAATGTGTTTTATTAAATAATGAGATTTTAATTTAATATTTAAATAAAATAATTATAAAGTATTTGCAACTTGTTTACAATTATAATAAACATAAAAATAGCGCAATCATAAACTTAACTTGATCTAATAATTATTTAATAATTTATAAGTTTTTTCAATAAATTAAAATAATCTATACTATTATAAAATATAATTGAGCTAGCTTAAAACCATTAATTTAGTAATATCTAAACTTACTTAATTACAAGAATCGTGAAGGTGGAATCAAGCAAAATCTCCCCAATTTTGAAAATTTGGATTTATCTCCCCCCATTCGATTTTTTGCCGGCCCCTTCAATTTTTTGGGGTTTTTGACAAAAATTAGAAAATTATCCTTAAATTGGTACTAAATCAGGTTTAAATCTAATTAATTTAACTAAATTTTATCATAAAAATATTGAGTTTTTGAGCGATTTTGAATAAATGCACTCCCTGATCTCCCCTGGATTGTCCGACTTTCTCGATCCTTGTTTAATTATTAACTAGCTAACTTACGCGACTATATTAATTTTTAATAAATGCTATAGTTTTGCCAAAAATAACAAAATAACTCAGAAACCAGCAAAACCGTAACTTTAATACAAATATAGTTATTGATAATTAAAAATTAATATTTTAATAATTACATTATACTGCGCTTATAATCACCACGTTGGTGAAAGGTAAATTAAATGATTAAATTCGAAAATGATTGTAACCAAAACTTTAACAATAATATTTGCAACATCCGGTGCTTTGCATATTCAGTGATTAAAGCAAAAGTAGAATGTAATCATTAAAACAGTATTATTTAGTATTTAGTATTTGTATTGTTAAATGTTCAAAATTAAATTAAACCATGCTTTTAGTTGGATGGATTAAGTCAAAATTACATCTGGTTTTAAAAATTGGCTTTTATACTTTTGCTATCATTTGAATCCACAAACGAATTTTTGATAAAAGTGAGATGGAGTTGCGTAACTAAAAAAAATTACTTCAAATGATCTAAATTCTAAACTTCTAGATCCGGATTACTTAGATCTTTATCACTTAAATCCAGAAAACTATTTTGAAATAAGACTTTACTTGTGTGTTTGAAAAATAATGTTTTAATTTTTGTTTTGTAATATTAATTCAATTTATAAATTATGTTTTATATAATTAATTTAATTTAATGAAATAATAATTTTTTTTAATTTGCTATAAAAATAAATAAATTTTAAATGTTTTATAATTTTTAAAAGCAAAACTTAATCATAAAACGTTAATATTGTTTTGAAGTTGAATGTACTTTTTAAATGCTGTACTTAAAATGCATTTGGCCAAATTTTTCATTGAATATAATCCAGGGATTGAGAAGGTCTGCAAATTCAGGGGGCGGATCAGGGAAAGGATTTTTCCAAAAACGCTTAAATCCTATATATTTATGATAAAGTTTTACCTAATTTAACTGTATTTAAACTAAATTTAAATTAAATTTAGTTAAATTCACTAAATTTAAACCGGAGTTAGCTCCAATTTAGAAAAAAATTTCATAATTTTGGTCGAAAAACCCAAAAATTTTCCGGCCGCCGAAAACGGCCGGCAAAACGTCGAGGGAGTACCTGTTTGCGCATCAAATGCTAAAAAAGGGATAAATCCAAATTTTCAAAATTAGTGGAAGATTTTTGCTTAATCCCCCCTTCACAATCCCTGGTACAATCTAATATTTTAAACCTAAAAATTGATGCATATTTTACATTGAAAATTAATTTGATTTTACAGACAGTATAAAGCAAAAGGTTACAAAAATTTTGCGATATAACAAAATTATAAATAGATTAACCTGTGCATTTTATTTTTAACTTTATATTTTTAACTTTTATTTAATATAAATTAATTACTATATTTAAGTTTAATTATTGGAAAAACATTAAAGTTTTTAATTTTAAACTTTGATAAAAAAAATAATTAAAGTGATGTTTAAAATCAAGGATCGAGAAGGTCGGCCGATCCAGGGGGATCAGGGGAGGGATTTTTCTCAAAAATTTTGCCAAAAACCTAGGAGGGATCAGAGAGGAGATTTTTCCAAAAACGCTTAATAAACCCATATATTTATGATGAAAGTTTTTCCAATTTAACTGGATTTAAACCGGGTTTAAATTAAATTAAATTTAATTAACTGGATTTAAACCGAATTTAGCACTAATTTAAAGAAAATTTTTTAATTTTGGGCAAAAAACTCAAAAAATTTGCCGCTCGTCTTCGGCGGCCAGTAAAACGTCGAGGGGGGTTACCTTTTCTTGGACCAAATGCTAGGTGGGGGATAAATCCAAAATTTCAAAATCAGGATGGATTTTTGCCAGATCCCGCTTTCTCGAACCTTATTTAAAATCAAAGTCATTAAATTTCAATAAAATTATTTGAAACAAGTTATATAAACACAAGTTTAAAAATATAATTTATTATTTTAATTTAAGTTTAATAATAGTATAAAACTTAAATTGAATATTAAAAATATGCAAGCTATTCTATCGTTAAAAACAACATATTTTTTTAATAGCAAAAATCAACAACCTAGGGGGGATCAAGGAAGGAATTTTTTTTAAAACGCTCAAAAAACCCATATATTTATGATAAAATTTTCTTTAATTTAATTGGATTTAAACTAAATATTTTTTAATTTAACTGGATTTAAACTAAATTTTCTTTAATTTAATTGGATTTAAACTAAATTTTTTTAAATTTAACTGGATTTAAACTAAATTTAATTAAATTAAATGGATTTAAACCGGATTCAGCACCAATTTAGGGAAAATAAGCTAATTTTGGTCAAAAAACCCGAAAAATTTACCGGCCGCCTTTTGCGGCCAGCAAAAAATTGAAAGGGGGTTCCTTTTCGCGGCCAAATGCTAGGGGTGGGATAAATCCCAATTCTCAAAATCAGGTGGATCCCTTCCTTCTGAATCTATGCTCAAAACACGCAAATTTTTGAATAAATTTTGTTTAATTTATTTAATTTATTTAAAATATTATTTAATTTATTATTAATTAAACTCATCATATTAAGATATAATTTATAATAACAAAATAATAAATTATTAAAAATATATTTGTAATATTTAATTTATTATATATAAAATATTAAATTATGTTTTTAATAAATTATACTAGATCAAATATTTTTAAAATTAAACTATTCAAAATGTAACTATAATTAGCACGATTTTTACGATTAATGTTGTTTTAAAAAATAAATAAATACAATTGTAGTAATTGAAATACGAAAACAACGACTTTAGCGCTCTTTTAAGAAAAAGCAAACATTTATTAAAAACCAAAACCAGTTTTGGAGTCAAATAACTTAACCCAAACTCACGTTTACTAAATATAAGTACAGTATATCTATTATTAGTAAACCTCCGGTGCTATCAATGTCTGTTAAGTAATAGACATTATATAACATCATTAAACAGATAATGGGTTTTAAATAAACATTTTTAACTAACTAGATTATTAAAATAGTATAGTTTACTAATAATGTAATTTATTTCTATTAATTGATTTGTATTTATTTTAAACATCAATTCAATACAAAATTATTTGAACTTTTGGTCTGGTTCTCTGAATAGCCTTCACTTGAGTAACAAAAAAAACTGGTTTTTGTTATACAAAGTGTTGATGTTTTTCACTAACTTTAATGATTTTATTGATTTGTGCGCCATTTGTTAACAAAGTATAATATGTTT
>JAQFXP010002149.1:0-16132 GCA_034693685.1 Belba bartosi
GTAGAGCGCAAAACCTTAGAATAATGCATAGAAATCCAAAGTCCCCGAAGGGACTTTGGATTTCTACGCACTACCCTAAAGTAGAGCGCAAAACATAAGAATAATGCATAGAAATCCAAAGTCCCCAAAGGAACTTTGGATTTCTACGCACTACACTTAGGTAGAGCGCAGAACCTTAGAATAATGCATAGAAATCCAAAGTCCCCAAAAGGACTTTGGATTTCTACGCACTACCCTTAGGTAAAACGCAGAACCTTAGAATAATGCATAGAAATCTAAAATCCCCAAAGGATTTTAGATTTCTACGCAATACCCTTAGGTAGAGCGCAAAACCTTAGAATAATGCATAGAAATCCAAAATCCCCAAAGGGATTTTAGATTTCTACGCTCTACCCTTAGGTAGAGCGCAAAACCTTAGAATAATGCATAGAAATCCAAAGTCCCCAAAGAAACTTTGGATTTCTACGCACTACCTTTAGGTAAAACGCAGAACCTTAGAATAATGCATAGAAATCCAAAATCCCCAAAGGGATTTTAGATTTCTACGCACTACCCTTAGGTAGAGCGCAAAACCTTAGAATAATGCATAGAAATCCAAAGTCCCCGAAGGGACTTTGGATTTCTACGCACTACCCTTAGGTAGAGCGCAGAAACTTAGAATAATGCATAGAAATCTAAAATCCCCAAAGGGATTTTAGATTTCTACGCAATACCCTTAGGTAGAGCGCAAAACCTTAGAATAATGCATAGAAATCCAAAATCCTCAAAGGGACTTTGGATTTCTACGCACTACCTTTAGGTAAAACGCAGAACCTTAGAATAATGCATAGAAATCCAAAATCCCCAAAGGGATTTTAGATTTCTACGCACTACCCTTAGGTAGAGCGCAAAACCTTAGAATAATGCATAGAAATCCAAAGTCCCCGAAGGGACTTTGGATTTCTACGCACTACCCTAAAGTAGAGCGCAGAACATAAGAATAATGCATAGAAATCCAAAGTCCCCAAAGGAACTTTGGATTTCTACGCACTACCCTTAGGTAGAGCGCAGAACCTTAGAATAATGCATAGAAATCCAAAATCACTAAAGAATACTCGTATGATATTGATTTGACTATAGGTTATTGTATAATAGTCGACTGATATCGATTTGACCATAGGTCACTCTATAATACTCGACTGATATCGATTTGACCATAGGTCATTGTATAATACCCGTCTGATATCGATTTGACCACAGGTCACTGAATAATACTCGACTAATATTGATTTGACCATAGGTCACTCTATAATAAATAAATGATATTGATTTGATTATAGGTCACTGTATAATAGTCGACTGATATTGATTTGACCATAAGTCACTGTATAATAGTCGACTGATATCGATTTGACCATAGGTCACTGTATAATAGTTGACTGATATCGATTTGACCATAGGTCACTATATAATATTTGACTGATATTGATTTGACCAAAGGTCATTGTATAATAATCAACTGATATCGATTTGACCATAGGTCACTATATAATAATCGACTGATATCGATTCGACCATAGATCACTCTATAATAGTTAACTGATATCGATTTGACCCTAAATATGTGATTCGGGATTATGTGATTCGGGATTTTGTGATTCGGGATTTTGTGATTCGGGATTTTGTGCATTCGGGATTTTGTGATTCGGGATTTTGTGATTCGGGATTTTGTAAATTCGGGATTTTGTGATTCGGGATTTTGTGAATTCGGGATTTTGTGATTCGGGATTTTGTGATTCGGGATTATGTATGGAATCCCTAAAAACTCTAGACAACTCATACGAGTCTTCCGACTTATACCATTCCCTTCATTATCAGATCAATCGTCACCTATACATTAAATATCTTATAAAAGTTTAGGAAATTTTTTGTAATTAGCAATTCCCAACAAATCAATCATATTCTAACAATTATTCAGTTATGACTAGTTATTAAAATTAGAAAAATGAGTAACAAATATAGTATTAGAAGATAACATTCATATTAAGAGTAAAAGTGAAAACAAATGAATGCGAGTATCATCAATAGTAATGATTCGCCTTTTCAATAATAATATTTTTATTACAATTGTCTTTAGCGACATCTATAGATAAAAGTAGCCAATGCAGAGCTATGCATATTTGCAGTCCAAACAATAGCATTTGTTTAGATTTAAATTAAATTCTTACATAAGATTTATAACAAATCACATTTGTAAGACGATAAAAATGCAAATAAAATCTTTGTTTTTTACAGTTGCTTTTTTTAGATTTAGGCTTTAAATAATTTTCAAAATTTTATTTATGTTTTACGTCTACTTCTTGATAAAACTTAATTAAAACATTTAATAAAATAAATATCTGCTTAAGATCTAAAAATTAAATGATTTCAAGGGAATTGACTTAATAAAACAAATATCTTACTAAAATTTGTAAGAAACATACAGTAATATTTTGTTATTATTTTATTAATAATTAAATTGAAAAACATTAAAATAAATTATAATATTCTTGAAAAAAAACTGTAATTTATATAAATATTTTGTTTATATATAATTAAAATAATATTTTTATTATAAATAGAAACACCGAAATTAAAAATTTTTAAATAACTATTTAAAAATAACATTAAATTAAAATAATATTTTTAAATTAAAGTTAAATTTTAATCAAATATATTAATTAATAAAAACAATTTTATGATTTTCTGGAAAACATTCAGACTGATATAGTTTTTGAAACAATTAAATTAAAAAACATCAGAATAAATCATATTATTTTTGAAAAAAACTATAAATTTTATACGAATTTTGTTTAAAATTAATTAAAATAATAATTTTAAAACAAATGGTTATACAAGTCTATAAATATTTTAAAATAACAAATTAAAAATAATATTAAATTAAAAGCGTTATTGTAAATTATTGATATTTTTAAAGCGTGATTTATAATACTAGTATTTATAGATCTCATTAAAAGTCAACTTTTTTCCCGTTTGAACCATATTTAAAAATTTTAGTTTTCAAGTTATTTAATATCAAATTTCTGACTACAATGGGAATTTGGCCAAAATTCTAATTCTCAAAAATTAATGTAACCAACATCATCCATTTATTTTTTCATGAATTTTTTTAACAATTTACCTAGAATAATTAAGTTTATAAACTGGGTTTCCAAGAGAGTTAACGAGATCTTTTGTATTTTTTAAATATATTGCAAAGCCATCTGGGCTAACAAAATCCTTTAATTTAAATTTGAGGTAAAATATTCAATTTATTATATAAAATATTAACATATTGTAAATTATTTTAAAAAATTAAATTATAAATATAAAAATTTAAATAATTAATGATTGCTTTTTATTAATAAGCTGACAATGTAGGAAATTTAGTTAGATTTTTAAAAAATTAATATCATATTTGTTATTTGCAGATAAAGTCATGCCTATAAGTTAAAATATAAATTTAATTTTGATTAGTTTTAGTTTAAAAGTTAAATTTATAATAAAAGTTAAAATAATGATATGAATGGAAAAATAAATTATTAATGAATAGATTAGAACACAAGCTATAGATTAAAAAATAAATATGAATAGATAAGTAAAATAAAAATAAAATTATGTTAGTTATTTTCTAAATTTCCTAAACAGTAGTTATTTTTTCAAATTATGAATTGAATTACTATAAACCAGGTTATTAATAAAATAATAAAAATAAAATAAGTTAAAATATTTTACAAAATTTATGTTTTAAAATAAGCTATACATATACGTTAAAAAATTGTATCAATAATGTAATTATTTATAAATAAATTAAATATTTAAAAAAAGTAGTTATGATATTTTTAAGTATATTTTATTTATAACTAAAACATTCATTTTATTTTATTAAAATATTTTAATTTAGATAGATTTTAAATTTAAATTTGCATCTAAATAAAAAATCAAAATATTTATTTAAAATTAATTTGAAATTTAATATAAATTGTAAAATAAATCAATGTTTTGTTAGATGAATAATGTTTTTAATTTTAATTTTGTGTTTATTTATTCTTAATTTTTAAATGTGATTTTGAACTATATTACTATAAATTTTATAATAATATTATATGCTCGAAATAACAATATTTGACATAATAATATTCGACTTAACAATATTCGACATAATATTATTATAGATGGTGTTCCAGTGTACTGCCAGTGTACTAAACTTGGAACGTTAGAATTTACTTGCTATTGCATAGAACTATTAAACTTTGTATTAATTATATAATGCATTATAAATTTAACTCTCAATTTTAAAATGCATTAATTTTAAGGGTTTAAAATATTCAAATCGTACTCAACGACAAAATAATTTAATGGCATTTTAAGTACACTATTCAAAATGTATGTGCAAGTTTAACGAATTATTAAAGCTTTATGGTTAATTTTTGATCTGAATAATAATAAAAAATTAATAAATTAGTTTAAATGTACAACACGAGTTATACGAATAAACATTTGCTCTAGATATTATTATATGTAATTTTGCCAATAAGTACGGCTTAAATATTTAAATCCGAAAAATAAAAAAGCACACTACTGATTATTAGTAACATAACATTAAAAATTACAGCAATTGTTTAGGTTTAAAGTTTAGCATTTATATTAAACGATATAACAAATCAAATGATGAAGATTAGAAAACAATTTAAATTTATATTTTTACTACATTTGTTTCTGTTTAGAATCACTTTCAAAATTTTATTTATGTTTTGCATTTTATTCTCAATAGATTCAAATTAAAATATTTAATAAATTAAATATTTGTTTATGATTAATTGAATTCAACTTATTTTAAATTTAATAACTTAATAGAACATATAACATAATATAATTTGTAAAAAAATCATTATATAATTCATTATCTAAATTAAAAATTAAATTAGGAAGCATAAAAACAAATAAAATTATTTTCGAAAACTGTAAATTATATAATTATTTTGTTTAAAATTAATTAAAATAATATTTTTTTTAAATTGGCGCATCCAAAAACAATGCTATTTTTTAAATAGCAATTAAACAAGTAACATCAACTGAGAATACTATTTTAAAATTAAAGCTAAATTTAATCAATGAAATTAAGTAGTAATAACCTGTTTATGATCTCTGGGACTCAACTGATTGTCATTCGGACTGATATAGTGTTCGAATGGCTTGACTTCGGCCACAGTTTTACTCGACTTTGACTTCTTTAGCGACAACTTTCTCACCACTCGATTGCGTCTTCGGTCGAGTCGTGACGTCTCGTCCAATGAGGGCTCGAATTTAAAGCAAAACAACTCATCGTTTGGATATACAGTATATGTCATATACAAGTCGACGCATTGCATAATAATCAGAAATGTGAGTGAATTCGTCACATATAAAAAAATTGATTAATAATGTTTTGTTAAAGTGAAGGCTTTCATGCCTTCCTGTGCGCATCCAAATATGGTTTTGTTTATAAGAGCCAACACTGGGCTCCATATTAACAGCACAGAACAGATTTCAAAAATAATATACTCAATTATAAAAATAACTTTATTAGAAAATATACAAATTATTGTTTATTTAAGCATTAATTGACTACTCGAGACTCTAAAGAGTACTAAACATAAATTCATGTTAACGTTTGTTTTTTTTGTTTATATACATTCCATTCGGATGATTATAACCATTTAAACATGTTATTACTTCAAACTTAAATTTTTATCTATTCAGATATTACATTAAATCTAGCAGGAAATGTCACTGTCAATATTTAACATATATCATAATAATGCTCTATACTGTAAATATTATTAAAATATTTCAATAAATTAGTTTTTAAATATTAAAAATTGCAAAGTGCCAAACTGGTTAAATATTTTTAATTAGAATATTGTTAATTTATTACATTGAAATTTAGAAATATTTTATGTGAAATTTATAAATAATTTCTAAGAAATTATAAAGATGCATTTATTTTGGCAACAAATAAAAAAATATTAATTTATTTTAAATAATATCATATATTCGAAAATGTTTTTAATAAATATTTATAAAATTTAACTGTTAGCCAGTCAAACATTAACACCGTATGATCAATATTTAATTGATTTGCATAAATCATAAACTGACTTTTATTTTATTAATTGTTTGATTGCTTTCTAGAAAAATTTGTCTTATTGTATTGATTCCATTTGTATTGTATAAATTTATTTTAATTAAATTTAACTTTAAATTTAATAAAAATAACAGTTTTTTAATAATAATTAAAATTTAATTGTTATAAACTATAAGTTGTTTAATTATCACAAATTATATTTATGTTTTAATTTTATTACATTTTTAAATTTTAATATATTTTCAAAAAATTTTGTTATATATTTTGTTTTAAAAGTTTATTGAATAAATATTTAAAAAATCTTCAAAAATTTACAATAATTAAAATTGTAAATAAACTAAATAATTAAAATTAAAACAAAATTTTTAAATATAATTAATTATAAAATTAAATTGTTTACAAAACAAACTGGACAAATTTTATAAAACAATTAAATAGTTCTATAAGAAACTTAAAAGTTGAAATTAATTAATTATTAGTTTTACAAATTGCATTTTGTAAAAATTAAAAAATTAGTATAACTCATTAATGGACTTAGAATCTGGAATCGAAAAAGAGATAATAGTTTCTACAACATTTTTATGTTTGAAAATATTAATGTCGAAAATGTTACAGTCAAAAATTACAATTCTAAAACATTAATATCAATAATATTATTGTAAAAAATGCTAAAATAGTAATTGGTAATAAAAAAATGTTACAGTATTAATTTGAGATAAAAATTTTAAATAAAAACTGATTTAGATTTGAAAGTAAATTTAAAAATTGCAGCGAATATTAAGCACAATAAAAGCAGCAAAAATATGCTTACAAATTTAATGTATTATACAAAATAAAATTTGCTCTACATATTGCTTAATATTGAACTCAATGTTTATTTAAGAAAATAATTTTGAAATGACAAAGCTAATTTAATTTTTTTTAATTACAATTTAAAAAATTAGCATACGATTGTATTTCAATCTCTAGTTAAATTAAAATTTGCCTAAATAAACAAAGTGAATACGCCACAATATTTTACAAAAACAAACTATCAACAAATAAACACATTGCTTTATATAATTTTTCAGAATTATAAACTTTGTAAAATACAATCTATGTATAAAATGATTTTCAAAAATATTTTATAATTAAAATAAATAAATAAATATTGTATAAATGTACAAATACGAAAATTATTTTGTATTTAAAATTTGAACAAACTTTAAGTAAAGAGTAATTTAAAATTATTTTTTAAATGTTTTAGAATAAACTTATTGGAAAAACAATCCTTAGCTTTCCTTTTTCCATTTTCATACTTTAAATATTAGTTTAATTAATTTAAAACAAAATTCTAATATAAATTACAGTTTTTGCAAACTTAATTTTAAATAATGTTGATCAATTTAATCGTAATAATTTATAAGTTTATAAATTTTTATAGATTATAACAAGTTTTTAATTTATCAATTGTTTAAAATAAACATTTTAAATTAAAATTTGGTTTATATTTTGCTTTCAAACATTTATATAAAAAAAATATCTAAACCATTACAAAAAAAAACATTTTATTAAAATTTAATTTTAAAATTATATATAAAAGAGATAGTTTTAGATATAAAAATATTTATTATTAAAATGCTAAACATTGAATTGATAAATTATTTTAAAATTATTTATTACTATTTATTTACATATGTTATATTTATATCTAATAATCTATAACTATAAAATAATCAATAATTATCATTAATGATAAAATAATTATTTTACATTAAATAAAAAATAAAGTTATATAATTTAATTATTAATAATTTTGCAAAATTTAATGTAAATATAATTTAAATTTTAATAAATAATAACATTATTATTAAAATATAATATTTTATTATTGGATCAAAAACAAAAATTAATTATTATTATATTAAAAAAAAACTTGATATATTAGATAATTTGAAAATTGACACTTGTATATTTTAAATAAACAAAAATATAAATTTTAATTATCAACTGTAAAATATTTAAAAAATTAAAATTTTCCAAATATAAAATTTTATCAAATTAATTTTGGACCCCCATTTTAATTATATAAATTTATTAATATATACCGTATTTATTAAAAAATATATTTTTGTGACTAAAATAATTATATTGTACTATAACTTTCTATTAATTGATATAATTTTTAAATTAATTAATAATTAATTTTAAAATTTTTGTTAGACAAAATTAATTATTTTGCAGCAAAATTTGATATAAATAAATCTTTATTTTAAAAATATTATATATGATATTAATAAAATTATTGTTTTAACTAATTATTTCTAAAAAATTACAAACTTAAGCTTTTTAATGAACATATAAAATGTATAAAAAATAAAATAAATTTTAATATTTAAAAATTAGAAGTAAATAAATTTAAATTTAGAATTAAAAATTTTTTTTATTTAGACACTCAATAATAAATTTTAATTATTAAAAAAAAGTTTGCACAAAATCTCAGTTAATCTTTACCAGTTAAGCGTAACGTTTTAAATTTCTGTAAAAAATAACTAACAACAACTAAACTAAATTATTTGTTTTAATGATAATTTTAAGCAAATTACTTTGTTTTAAACTAACGTAATTAATTAAAAATGTCTGTATCATTTTTAAAAATTTATGAAATAATTAGAAATAAAGTAAAAATTAAATTATTTATAAAATGGGTTAATATTGAAATCAACAAACTGTAATTTTATTAGTTTTTCTTTATTAATTTATTTTCAAATAAATTTTTTGAAAAATTGCTCTTTGTTTATTTAACTCAGAATTTTTATAGAAATAAATTTTGATAAAATTTGATTAGATAATAAATAATTAAAATTTTAATTATTATTTTAAAATAAACAAATATATTTAAAAATTTAAATTTATAATTAAGTCAATGAAGTCTTTTCTGATGTCCTTATTAAATGAAACTGACTGTATAATATTACAATATAAATTTTAAAATAGTTTTTTAATATTTCAATATTATTTAAAATTTTAAAAATAAATTCTGAAAATGTTCAAATAACAAGAGATGTCAGGCAAAACGTTTTCCCTTATTGCTAAAATGGTTTAGTTGTTAAAAGTACTTCAAATATAAATCATATTTATAAAAAGTTATCGGCGGAAAGTGAACGACATAAGTTATATAATAAAAATAAAATATTTTTTCAAACTGTAAATATTAAATTTTTAATTGGATAACTGATAACAGGTTACAGATTCCTGATAACTGGTTAACCGAAAATTTGTATTTTTGTTAAAAGTTAAAATGATAAAAATGTAGATTGATTAATTTAACTATGTTGGTTCTTAATTCAATAATAATGTTTGTTTTAATAATTTTAGTAATAAGCAAATAAGCCCTGGAAACCTTTTAGAAACGAATTTAACCTTGAAAAAAAGAAAAGATTTTTACTGTATATATCTATTTAAAAGTTTAAAATTAATATTTGAATTAATGAGTAAAGTTGTGATCTTTAACACATTGAATTTTGACAATAATTACAAATTAAAGCGATTATAATTAAAATTTAAATTGGAAATTAGTTGTGTTTGTGGAGAAAAAGAGCTTCTTATTATTCTGTTGATTAAAATATTATTTAATGTTAATTTCCTATTGTAACAAAAAATAGACCTTTAATATAACAATTTGTATTTGATGCTTATTCTGATTAATGATTTACAACCTATTATTGTGACTGCACAATAAATTAATTTATAAAATTTTTAAAACTTTATTTTAAAATAATAAAATATTTTATTTAATTAAATTAAATATAATATTAATAGTAAGACGTTGTAATATCATTTTAATTTAATTTAATAATAAATGTATCTTATTGGTCCTAGTGTAGTTTTGAGTAATATTTAATACAATGTATTAATCAGCATGTTTTATATATTAATAAATTTATAAAAAATTTTTAAAAACAACTGTAATTTTTAAAATTAATTTGTCTGAGAGAGAGAGAAAGAGGGAAAGAGAACAGGAGGGAGGTAAGGAAAGAGAGAGAGAGATTTTGTAATTTATACATCTTGCAAAAATATTTATTTAATAATTAAAAACCAACTATTAATTATTATCAAAAGTTTTCGTTTATTTTTTATTAATTTTTCTAAAAGTTATAATTATTATTATTAATTTTACGAATGATGTTAAATACTGTAATGATATTTAAAATATATAATTTATTAAATAAAGAATATTAAATTATTTGTAAAGGCAAACATTTTATTTTATTAATACCTATTTTTACAATTACTATTAAAATAATTGCCGATTTTTTAATTTATTAATATTATAAATTATTTTGCATTTAAATTCAATCTTTAAAATATTTATTATATAATTTAATTGAATTAAAATTATAATTTAAATATTTTATGTATTTAAAACATATTATATATATGTATTATACTTTATATATAATTTAATCATTTAACAAATAACTTTTAAAAATTTGTATTAAAAGCAAAGTAAATAAAATCGAACATTTATTAATTTAAAAAATAAGAATTATTAATTTAATTATTCTAATTAAAAAAATTAATTTTAAATATCAACTGTAAAATATTTAATAAATTAAAATTTATCAATTATGAAATTTTATCAAATTAAATTTAGCACGCATTACATTCGTTCTGTACGATAACATATTTAATATTATTATTAAATATTATTTTTAAAATTAATAAAAAAATTTGTTTGTTAAAATTAATTATTTTGTAGCAATATTTGATAAAAATAAATCTTTATTTTAAAAATATTAAATATATTATTAATTAAATTACAAAATTACGATTTTTAATAAACACATAAATTGTAAATAATTTTTTTTAAATTTTAAAAATTAAAAGTAAATAAAGGAGTTGTCGGAAGATTGAAAAAAGTGCTTATTTTTAAAAATCATTTAAATCATGATAAAAGCATATGATATAATAAGGAAATGTGCAAAAAATATTTGCAAATAAAACTTTAAAAAATAAAATATTTTATTACAGTTTTAAAATTTCAAACTTAATTTACAAACAAACTAATTGAGATATTTTAATTATTTCTTTATTATCACATACATATATTAAAGCAGAATTAATAACTTAATTAAACGTTTATATAAACTACATTTTTGTGACAGGAAATGATGATTTAAGTATTTAAATGCAAAATTGAGGACTTTGGCATTGCGATTTGCCAAATTTTTTTTAAATAAATAATTTAGATTATAGACTTTCATAAAACGTGTAAAACAAAAGTCGCAAATCGCAATGGCAAAATTTTCAATTTTGCATTTAAATAATTTAATTATTATTTTCTATTACAAAAATTTTGTTTATATAAATTTTTTATTTAATTATTAATACTGCTTTGATATATTTATGTGATAATGAAGAAATAATTAAATTATCTCATTTAGTTTGTCTGTAAACGAGGTTTAAAATTCATAAACTGTAAGAAGATATTGTATTTTTAAATGCGCATAATTTTTTTAATGTTTCAATTACAAAAATATTTTTTGCACATTTCCTTATTATATCATATGCTTTTATCATGATTTAAATAATTTTTAAAAATAAGCACTTTTTTCAATCTTCCGACAACTCCTTTAAATTTAGAATTAAAAAATATTGTTTTATTTAAAACACTCATAATAAATTTTAATTATTAAAAAAAAAATTTCAGATAATTTTTCCAGTTAAACAAAACTTTAATTGAAAAAACTATAAATTTCTGCGAAGACTAAATAACAACAACTAATCTACCGTAATTCCCCACATATAGCGGCATGCCGGTATAAAATGAGGTTGACCTCATGCCGGTATAAACGAGGAAAAATGTGATTTTTAACAAATGGCTTTAACTTAAATTTTAAAATTATTTTACAATTAAAATGCAATAATATATCTTAAAATTAAAATATAATGTTGTGCAAAGTTTAAAATGTATTAAATTAAATTTTAAAAATATAATATTTTAAATTAAATGTATTAAAAACATTTAATAAATTAAATAAAAATAAGATAATTTGCAAGGAAATGTTTAATTTTTTAAATTTTAACTTAAAATTAGACAAAAACAAATAGAGGTTTAAATAAAAATTAACCCAGTTATTAACTTTGCATCTATTTATTTCAATTAATTAAAAATATTAATTAAATAAAATTTTTATATTAAAAATTTTCCTCGCTTTATACCTGCATGCCGGTAGGGACCTTAAAGCCTTAGTGCGAGTTATACCATAGGTCAACTAGTTATACGAGTTTAGTATAAAAGCAGGTTGGGTATTAAAATACAGTATGAAATCTAGATATAAAAGTATGGAAGTAAAATTAATATTTTATTGTATTTATTATTACTATATAAATTTTAAAGTGTTTTTTTAAAATTTTAATTTTATTTAATATTTTCATAAAAAATTCTGAATGTGTTCCGGTAATAAGCGGTGTCAGGCAAAGCGCTTTCCTATATTGCTAAAATTGTTTAGTTGTTAAAAGTGCTTCAAATATAAATCATATTTATTAAATTTTATTGACGGAAAGTGAACGAGATAAGTTTTATAATGAATATAAAATATTTTTTCAAACTGTAAAAATTAAATTTTTAATTGGATAACTGTTAACTTGTTATAAGTTCCTAATAAATGGCATAACCAGTTTTGTGTTAACCAATTTATTTATGTTTTGCGTTTCCTTCTTAATAGAACTGAATTAAAACATTTAATAAAATAAATATCTGCTTAAAATCTGAAACTCCACTGATTTCAAGGTTATTGATTTAATAAAACAAACACCATACTAAAATTTGTAAGAAACATACAGTAAATAATTTATTATTTATTTTATTAACACTTAAATTGAAAAACATTAAAATAAATTAAACTATTTTTGAAAAAACTGTAAATTATATAAATATTTTGTTTATATATAATTAAAATGAAATTTTTAATACAATATGTAACACCAATTAAAAATGTTTTTTAATAACAAATAAAAATGATATTAAATTAAAATAATTTTTGTAAAAGTAAAGTTAAATTTTAATCAAATATATTAATTAATAAAAAAAAATTTATAATTTTTGGGACACATTCGGAATGATATAGTTTTTGAAAAGCTTGATTTCAGCCACAGTTTTAATCAGAGATTATTATTTTTCAATTTGATTTTTATTAATATTTGCCGTTTTCTTCCTTCTACTTCTTCTTCGGCTAATTTTTTTATGCAGTTTTTTGATTGATTTTAAGTTGATTTTAATTCAACAAATTAGATTGCTAATTTGTTAATTCCATTTAAAAAATTTAAACATCTAAATATATAAACGTCTAAAATTATATATCTTACGATTAAGATATTTATCCGGCTCACAAGCTTTTAAAAATTTAATATATAATTTAAAATCTAATATCAATACAATAAATTAATTTTTATATTTCATACTTTATTACAAATTAATTTACAATTTTTAAAAATTAGTTAAAATATTTTATAAATGTTCAATAGAATGTTTTAATATTTATTGAATTGACAATACATTAATATTACAGTCAATAAGATATTACACAATATTAATATAAAACAATAATTAATTTATATTATTTAATATTTTAAATATTCTAGAAATTATATAATTCAAGAAATAATTGATAATGATATTTAAAACATAAAATAAAATTGCACCAAGCTCAACGTAAAATATTTTTATGTGTACAATTTTGAAATACTTGAAATTAGATTAAATTATATATGTTAATTCACAACAACATATTTGGAAAAATTATTTCTATAAAATTATATTACTCATATTAAACTATAAATACAATTTTTATATATAAAATCTTATTCATATAAAATTTTTTAAATGTAATATATGTAAAGTTTAATTACTAATTATACATAATTGTTTTGAAATTGTTAATTTATAAAATATTGCTAAATTAATAAACTTAAAAATATTTCATTGAAAAAATATAAAATAACTAATTTTTAAAAACTGTAAATTAATTTGTAATTAAAATACATATTAATAAAATAACAAAATTCTTAATGATTTAAAAAATGTAAATAAAAATAAATTAATAATTGTATTAAATATAAATTATACTAAAAATAAAATAAAATATTATAAAATTGAGATTTGAACCAGTAACGCTTTGCCGTTGAACCACTAACCATAAATCCGGGTTTATTGCTCACGGCTTTAAGAAACTTAATTGCTTTTTTTGAAATATTCAAAGCAATTAAAAACTAATTAAATTTGTTTTAACCGCAATTGGGGGCTTTAAGTGGGTTTTTTATCAGTAATGTTTAAACATAGCATTATAGGATTTCGTTATATATCATATGTGAAATGCTTGCCATTTACTGCCATAATTAATATTTTAGTAACGGTTGTCCAATAATTATAATTTTAGTTATTTTAAATAGTTTTTATAATGCCAATCATTTATGAAAGCTAAATAAGCATTTTTCTTAATATTAAGTTTACCGCCACAAAACCCCCTAAAGCCCCCAATTGCGGCTAAAACCAATATAGTTAGTCTTTTATTGCTTTGAATGTTTCAAAAACAGTAATTAACTTTCATAAAGCTACGAGCAATAAACCCGGGCTTATGGTAAGCTATAATTTTTATAAATGCTTAAACTATTATTGATACTAATGTATTGTTGCAAACCCCCTTTAAACAATCCCATTGGCATCTTAAATATAAAAATTAATTATTTGGATTGATATTAGATTTGAAATTATATAGTTTTTTGAAAGATTGTGAGCAGCATAAATAAATTGATTTTTAGATTGATATATTATTTTAAAAACGTTTAATTATATTTGCTTATAAATTTTGTAGTATAATTTTATTGTATGCAACATAAATAATAATTAAATTAACATATTAACTTACATATTCAAATAAAATAATAATAAATATTTTACATTCATTTTCAACTCACATAAATTACTTTAGTAAATTGAGTTTTAGAATAAATCCAATATAAAAACAAAACTAGCTAACCCAAAGTCTAATTGTTTCAACAAATTAAAAAATACAAAATTGTAAACGATTACTAATCGTGTAATAATTTTATAGAACACAAATGGTTAATTTTGATTTATAAAATTCCTTTACAATTTATAAACCATTATTATCAGTTTGTTTGTTTCAATGTGATTTATTTTTTATAATATATTTTAAACTGTAAATTAATTTATAATGTTATATTCATTATATTAAAAAAAATTTATATTAATATTGGCATCGAATTGGAATTGTTTTAAAAAATTTAATTATAAAAATATTTTCAATAAATTTATTTAAATTTTATTGAAACTAATTGAATTTGATATTAATATTAAAATAATAATAACAAAAATTATATTTATTTAAATATTATTATTTAATTACATATAATTCACTTTACTATTATATTTTTAAGGTGCAATATTAATTATTTAATTAAAACAAATTAAAATTAAACCGTCATTTTAATTTTCAAAATTCAAATATAATTAAACATTTAAAACTGAATTCAAATTATGAATTGAATTAATATAAGCGAAGTTATTAATAAAATATTAAAAATCACATTAGTTAAATAGTTATTAATATATTTCATTAAATTTTTTTTAAAAATTAAATTTAGGAAAGTGCAATGCTCGTAAAATATTTTCCAATTAAAAACTAGAAATTAATTATTTAAAAATTTATGAAATGTTTTAGGAGAAATTTACAATCAATTTCTAAGAAATCAGATGTATTTAGTTTGCCTACAAATTAAAAAAATATTAATTAATTTTAAAAATATCATATTTACAAAACAATTTTTACAAAATATTAATAAAATTTAACTGTTAGCTAGTCAAGAATTAACGTCATATTGTAGAAATCCGGCTATTGTTTGCCATCAATAGCCGGATTAAAAACACTAAAAACAGAATAAATGCTTAATTGCATTTTAAAGACAGTAAGTGGTGTGATCATA
>JAQFXP010002150.1:0-16130 GCA_034693685.1 Belba bartosi
AAATCTAATTTTATATTTGTGTATAAATTACGTTGTAAAAATTTGTTTGGCCAAATGCATAAAAATCGGCTTTTGGCAAAATGCATATTGGCGATTCGCATGTTGGCGAAATGGATTTTGGCTATGTGGAGGGTATTCATCCAAAGGATTGTATATTATCTAATATCGGAATTATTTTTAAATGTTTGAATAAAAAATTGATACAATATCTAAAAATGTTTTTTGGTTTTGAAAATTTGCATTTATCTGCTCACTTATCTTATTAATAGCAATTGATTTAAGCTTGAAATTTTTTTTAATTAATTTATTTAAAGATTAAGAAAAGTTTATTGTTTGATTGTTAGCGGAAGTAAATCAATATAAAATTTTTCTAAATACTATGTTTACAATTTTATATTAAATTTAGTCCTAGTTTAAACAAAATTTTTAAAAATAGATGGCTGCATTTTGCAACTTAAAAATTTTTTTAAATAATTTTTATTTTTGTTGTTAATTTTTAAAATTAGGTGGGTTGGCTTATTTTTCTTTTTAATTTCTAATTTTAATTAATAAAAATTATATTATTTTGTATTTAAATATTAAACTTTTTTTCGAATATAAAATGTTTCATTCGTTTTAATATTTGTTAGTATTTACATAAAATATTTTGCCTGTATAAATATTAGTTTTATTCTAAAAATTTAAGCATGTTAGTTAAGCATATTAAGCGTTTTAATAATTTATAAAAGAATAACAACTAATAGAATTTCTAATTAACAATTTTTTCAAGCATAAATTATCAAAACCAATATTTGACGTAATAATTAATTTACCAATATAAAAACTACATTAATTTAATGCAAATTTAATGTTTGCCGAAATTAATTAAAACCCCCATAAATATATTAATTCATGTAACATGTTTAATTTAATGAATAAATAATTTTGCTTTAAATTAAAAATAAAATTTTAATATTATTAATATTAACAGAAAAATAGCGCATCTCTGCTATATTTGCTCATCAAATAAGAGTAGATATACTGAACTCTCAATAATACAGTATATTCTCTATTCAAGAATCTCGACTACGGATGCATTCCTACTCTTATAGCATACATAGCACAGCCCTAAATGTGTTTCGTCATCAACAGTCAGTCAAACTTTTTATTTCTTTTTCTCAAATCCAGACAAATATATTTGATGTGAATAAGAGTTCGTCGAATAAAATGATAAAAACCTTTTGAAGAGACGGATAGAACAGACGAATAAGAATAGGTATTAATGTGAACAAAGTTAGAGAAGTTTAACACTTTATACGACTGAATATTCTTTCAAATAATCAACAGTTGATTGACATTTTTAAAATAGAATATTTATCAGAATATTTGATAAAATAGTTCAAAATTTTTCACAAATTGATCTTGCTTCACTTGACTGACCCGACAAACTCAGCATAATGACGACAATCACACATGTTGGTTATGTATTTGTATTGATGGCATTTTTGTGGTCAAACAACTGTATTTGTGATAATAATCTCAATGATAATAATGAAGTCGATAACGAGTTATCGACCGAAGCTAATGTCCAAGACGTCCAAGATGTCCAAGATAATAGCATTCTTTCCAAGATCTTGCGCGAAGATCTCTGTCGAAAAAAATTAAGTAAATTTGTTCGCGAATTATGTCGACCTTATATAAGGTCCGGTAAGTTTGAATAATATTTGCCTGATTTTGCACGGTACTATTTTATATTATATTTTACTAATTCGCTGGCGTTTATGCTTAAAAATTTAGAGCAAATATCAACTTTAACGCCAATCCTTCTATGCCCATATATTCAACCCGTAGCCTTACTGTAATCTATATAATTAATAAAATTTATAACAATAGCGCTAACTATTAATAAACAAATTTCAAAAATTTAAATTTTTAAATTTGCACAAATTTTCGCAATTTTAAAAATATATTTACATTGTTTAATCCAACAGGATAGGAAAACATATTTTATAATATATAATAATAATACATAACTTAAAAATATAATAAAATTTATTCTATTTTAAAATTGTATCTAAAACAATTAATGAGTTTATTAATTTTACATTTTTAAAATTTATTTTATTCAAATATTTTTAATAAACAATATTCGCAATTAATAAATAAAATTAATTTTAAAACAATTTTCTGTAATTATATATTTACAAAAGTTAGATAATTAAATAATAAATAGTTAATACAAATGTAAAATACTCTCTAGCAATAATGTTAGGTTAGAATGAGTAATTATTAATGTTAATTGATAACTATTGTTTACAATATACACTCCATTTACAAATACTCGCTTGTAACAAACAGGGATTGAGGAACGGAAAAAATATAGATTAAGTTATATAAAACAAATTCCAGTTATAACAAACAGATTCTTTGAAATTAAGCTGTTTTTATAAATGGAATTGACTGTATATAAAATAATTGGCAATTTTATTTAATAATGTTTTTTAATAAAAACTTTTTTCTCTAAAAGTTTTTATTTGTATTGTTTTAACCTTTATTTATACAATAGTACAAGTAAACTTCTTGTAATTTAAAAAAAAATTATTTAGATAAGACAAGATATTGAGAAGATAGGCCTATCTAGGGCGATCAGGGAGGGAATTTCTCTCAAAATCCTAGGAGGGGGGTATTTTTCCAATAACGCTCAAAAAACTCATATATTTATAATAAAATTTTTCTTAATTTAATTGGATTTAAACCGGATTTAACACTAATTTAGGAAAAATTTCCGATTTTGGTCAAAAAACCCAAAACATTTTCCGGTTGTCTTATTTGGCCGGCAAAAAGTTGAGGAGGGGTGTTTTTTCTCGGACCAACTGTTAGGGGGGAGGGGGTAAATGCTAATTTTCAAAATCAGGGTGGATTTTTGGTTGATCTCTGGATAAGACATACAAAAATATAAAACTTTAAATGACAATTTGTTTTTTAATATTATATCAATTAAGGCTAAAAAAGTAATTAAAAACAATTTTTAAAAATAAATATTAAAAAAAATTAGACTATAATATAAAATTGAAATAGAATTTTTGTAAACAAAAATATTAAATTAATTATGTAATTTTTCTTAAATTTAAGTTTTGCAAGTCGTGTTGGTTTGAATTTTTATTCATCAGTAAATCAGATCGACCACTGAAAAGTGGCCATAATTTATAAGTCGTGTTTAAAAAATTATTTAAAAATTAATTGAATAATGAATAAAAATAATTATGTAATGTATAGAAATTAGTCTTTAAATTAAAAAATATATATTAAACAAATAGCTGAATGCCAGTGTAAAATTTCTAGTTAAATTTTTATTGTTTACAAAAACTAACATAAAATTTAGTTTAAATAATTAGGTAGATAATTTTAAAAAATTAAATTTGAACATATTTTAGTTTAAATTAATAAATTTATTTATTAATTTAATTTTAAAAAGTATGATTTAGTCAAGTTTTTATTTTAAAAAATTTTGATTTAAAGTTATGTATTTAATATGCAGTTAGTTTAATATAACATTTACACAAGTAACATTAATATCAAATTTTTTACAAATTTAAATTGTTAACTTAAATTACTATTTGTAACACATGTAAAACAGATATCTATAGTTTGGTCACTTGAGGGCAAATAGAGACACAATTATTTTTTGGTTTTTATATGTTTAGAAAAACTAACTTTTTGTTTTCTGATTTAAATAATTTGTCATTAGTTTAATTATAGAATATACTATATTTTAACGTAATAAAACTTATTTATTTTAACTATATTGAATTAATAACATTTAAAATAAAATTTACATAATAAAATAAAAAAGATGCAATGAGAAAGTCATATAATACTATTTATTCAGATATAAAAGTAATTAAATTGTTTTAAATAGAAATTAATGTCAATGTCTTAAACATATCATAATATTTATTTCTAAACTTTCGAGTTTTTGGCACAAATAAATATTATGTTTGTTTTTATACTAAATTCTAGTATTTTTATATAAAAATTTGATACTTATCTCATTTATTCTAATTTTAAAGTGAAACCTGAGAATATGTTTACTAAAAATGACATGCTTATTTATACCGGCATAATTTTAAAATAAATATAAAAACAAAATTAGAATTTCTGCTACTTGATATTAATCTGAGAATTAAGTTTTTATATGCAAATAAAACTCAAATATTTATAATATACGTAAATAATTTTTATAATGGTTTCAATTTAATATTAATTAGTTTTTTCAGAAAGGATAAATTAGTTAAAATTTCTAATTTTTGAAATAGCTTTTATCTCAATTAGCATTTAATCTGGAAAAAATATCCTTTTCATTTTATAATTGTCTAGGCGCCAATAAAAATTTATAATTAAGCTCAAAGAAGGTTGATAATTTTTTACTTTTATGGCCAATATTATAATTTTTTTTAATTAATACAAAATTAATTTTAAATTCAGTTAAATTGATTAAATTTAGTTTAAATACAATTTAAATTCAAATAAATAAAATAAATTTGTATCTTAGTTATATAGGCTTTTAAAGCATTTTTAGATAAATCTTTACCTTAATCCCCAAGGTTTTTGCCTAATTAAATTTTTGTTCTTTTTTTATTCTCTTACTTAGATTGGTCAATTTTAAATTTTAATTTATATTAAAACATATATTTGTTTTAAATTACAATTAATCTAAAATTTAAATCTAAACTCAACTAATTAACTAATTAATATTATTATTTTGCACAGAAAGAAGACAATTGTGCGAGATGATGTTTCCATATAGGCCCATGACAAGAGAAGACAGACGACTCTGTCAAAAGAACTTGAGTCAATGTATGTGCTATTTGCATTTTCTAATTATTAATATACAAAAAACTAATTAAATTAAATATTGATTAAATATTTTTATTATATACAGTTTTTATGTCATTATTTATTTTATTATTATTTAGTTTAGATAATTAAATAAACATCAAATTTGATTAAAAACTTAACTTAAACAAATATTTATTTATAAAATGTATAATGTTAAAATAAAATTTGAAAGCATAATAATAGTTTGAATATTCTTTGTGTTGTTTGTCAATAGAATGACTCAATACGATAGAAATGTTAGATAAAGAGTCTATTTGTTTGAGAAGTGACAAGAATTTAATGAATAGACATATTGTCTGATTTGAAACTTTTCCTAAATAATGGAAAACATTTCAAAACTAACTTTTTTGCTCATTTACTCCAAACAGTTCTAATACAATGATTTGTCTAAACAATGTCGACATTATATTTTTTAATATATTAGGAATATTTTTTCAAGCATTTGATTATTTGACATTTAACATGTTTATTTTATTTTTATAAAAAAAATAAAATTATTCCATGGTAATCCAGTATTATCTATATTATAATTTAATTGTATTAATAGTATATTTTTATATTTAAATTTTTATTATATTTAAATTTATATTTATACTTTGAAATTTTAATATAATAATATTTTTACTATTTAACCATAAAAAATATTTATAATTTTATAATTTTTATAATTTGCATAAAACGCAATTTTGTTTAATTTTTTAATTAATATTAATATATATACAGTTTTAATATAATAAAAATTAAAATTTTTGCTTAATTTTTATAATACAAAGTTATTAATAATATATCTTATAAATATTTATTTTATTTATAAAAATTATATATGTTATAATTTTTAAAACTATATTTTTTAATTAAAAAAATAAAAACAATAATTACTTAGCAATTTAAATAGTAATTATAATTCTAATTAATATTTTGTCAATTGAGTCAGGCAAAAATAATAAAATTTTATTAGATAAACATTAATCTCGGTTTAAAATAATAAGGATATTAATGAAAAAATAATACAAAATTAAACTTTGACTTGGATATATTTGTAATAAACTAATAATTTATTATCACAATAGAGAGTAAATTTATATTTTAATTAAACAAATGCATATACAAAGTAATAAAATATTTATCTAGATGATTTATTTTAAAACTCATAAACATTTATTATTTATACGTTTGTTAAATTTGATAAATTTTAGTAAAAAGTTGTATAAAAGTTTAATTTACTTAACACCCACATTTATATACTACAACCTTAAAATTTAACAAGTTAGTTTTAGCCGTATTTTTAATAGTTTCCAAAACTTAATAATTTAAAAATATTGTTCTAAAGCAAAAGTTTATTTTTAAAATGATTAAATTTATATATTATTGCAGAATGCTACTTTCAAAGCACTTGCTTTATTTAATTAAAGGCTGTTGATATTTGAAAACATTAACCAGGCTATTTTATTTTATTAGCTTTAATTGTTCCTAGTTAAAATATTCCAAACCATCCCTTTCTAACAAATTAGAGTCTAATCGAAGTTACGATCAATTCAAACAACACAACAATCGACATCAGACTTAAAGAAATGCATTGAAAGACAAACAATTGATTTGATTTCTAAGAAATAGTCATTTTATTTTCTAAACACACACAAACAAACATTTTACGACAAAGTTCAATTGTCAATACAAAAAACTTTCGACTTAATACAAAAAAACATAATAAGAATTTATTTTAAAAATGGTTGTAATTCTAGTAATACGTAACATAAGATTAAGATTTGAAAGTTGTTTACGATTACGACTAAGAGATTTCACATGACTTTATTCTTAGGAGTAAGATATATATACTATAACTAAACGTTTATTATATAATACTATTGTCAATGGGTTTAGAGAATCAATTGTTTTCCCAGAAAAAACAATTTAACAAAACAATAATAAAGATAAATTTAGCTTTTTAAATCTACCTGAAACTTATACCGGTATAAAAGTTTTACTAAACTTTTACAATTTATTATAAAAATAGACACGTGGGAGTAATAGAGTAAATCAAATTCCACATATCTTCTCCATTGAGGAATAATTCTGAGTAAACTTATATCAATATTAGCGCTTACGTTAACAATTTATATATTTTATTAATTAATCAAGCACATTACATATATATTATTAAAAGACAGTAATAAAAATTTATAAATTGTTAACTTAACCGCTAATATTAGGAAGTGTTAGAGTAAATCAAACTATATCTGCTTCTTTGAAGAATAATTTAAGTAACATTATATTGATATATCATTATATTAGCGTTTAAATAAAAAAAATGTATATGTTTTTAGCATTGTTTATTAATTATACATAAGTAATTTGTCTTATTAATTAATAAAATACATAAAATTTAACTTGACCGCTAATATTGATATAAGTTTATTTTAAAATTATTTCACAATGGGGAAGATATGCGGAATTTAATTTACTCTCATACATATTTAAAATCAAATTTTAACACAAAAAGATTCTGTTCAGTTTTTATATATATATATTATTTAATTACATATTAATTTTTATCAAAGTTTAAAATAAATTTTATACTGAGCATGGATAAGGTTGCTTAATCTAGGGTGGTTAGAGGAGGGATTTTAAAAAATGCCCATGATTATAATACAATTTAGCTAAATTTAACTGGATTTAAACAGAATTTAGCATAAAATTTTGGTTAAAATAAACTTTAAAAAAATGTGCAAAACAAAGAAATGTTTTTTAAGAAACCAATTTTTATGAAAAGTTAACTTACAATTTTTTTTGGCTTGATCAACTTTTTAATTGATTAATAGTAAACTTGTAAATATTAAAAAATTATATTTTAAAAACCAAATATGTTTTGAACTTATTTTATATTAAATTATATTAAATTTTTAGCTTATTAATAATTTTTAATTTATTAAATACCTAATTAGTGCTTTATAAAATATTAAATATTTTTGCTTAATTATTAAAAAAAAAATTTGAAATGTTATTTATTTAATGTATAAAATTAAAAATTAAAAATAAATTGCAAAAATAAATCTAAATTTAGTACATATTATATAAATAATAAATTTATTATTTTGCCAAATTACTCAAATAACTTTTCAATATATTATGTCTAATGTCGGATACTTTTAAACACTTTAATGTACTTTTCTTATAAAACATTTTAAATTATAAACTGTTTAACCTTTACATTTTAATTTTTAAAATGTTGGTTAAAATTATACAGTAGAAAGATATTTTTGTAAAGTTCAAAACGCGTTTATTTACATGTTACTTTTTATTAAATTAAACAAATAAAAACCGTGTATTTGCAATATCCTAAACCTTATCCTTTAGGACACTAAAAATATGTTTTTTTTAATGTTAACTAAACAATAATATTATGTTGCTGTTACAGATATTTTAAACTTTGAACTTATGTTTATATTAGGGCTCAAAAATTTATATAACTTTTAGCATTGGTAACTATATTCTTTATTAGTTAATAAAATATATAAATTTTTTATTTTGCGCTAATATAACAATATATTAATATAAGATTACTTCAAAATTATTTATCAAAGAAGCAGATATGCAAAGTTTTATTCATATTGTATTTATTAGTGTCCGAAATTGAAGGGAAAAATGCGATGTAAAAAAGTTACACTAAAAGGTTACTATACAATAATGCTAAAATTTAACGGATATGGAAATGGAGTTAAAGGTTGAGATAGTATTAGAGGTATAAATTATTATAAAGTTGGAATGTAAGTTTATATTGAGTTTTAGTTTGAGTTTTAGATTGAGTTTAGGTTTGGATTTTGTCGTTATATATAAATACACATTTCAAGTATATAAACCTAAATGGAACTGAATATTTTTATTATTACAGTTTCTAATATTATTAAAATACTGTATGTTATTGAATTTTAGCCTAAAATCATAGTAACCTTTTAGTAATCCCTTATATATTGCATGTTTCCCTTCAGTTCTGGACACTGGTAATAGAAACAAACATTTAAAATACAATCTAGCTCCAGTTCTAATAACTGAGTTAAGACAGAAAAATAAAACAAAAAAGGAGAATAAAAGTGAAATTAGTTAATGTGTTTAGAATATAAGTGAAAAAACTAGACTTTATTTGTATTAAAAAACTAATTATAAAACAACAATATATTAATAGAAAAAAAACCTAATTATAAAATAAACGTAAAATTGTATAAACCTATAGTTAAATTTTTTATTTATTTAATCACTTTTGGTTTTAATCAAATTATTATATATAGAAACATAAGTTTAAAAAGAAAAGCAAACTTATGTCAAATTAAACATTAATTTAAAACATAATATAATCACTAAAAATGCATTAGTTATTCTGTCATAAAAATAAACATAACTATAATTAATGGCAAAATTTGTGCTAATTTTTGTTTTGTAGGAACAGTGCATTAATGTACCTACACATAAAACAACGAAAATATTATTAAATTTGTTTATTACGCTAACGGAAGTGCTCTAGCTAGTTTATTTAACGTTAAAGAATAAATTCTTTGATTTCTCTAATGAATTCTTTTTATCCGACAAATTAGATTAATATATTTTTATTACTGATTCAATAAATTTGTGCTTGTCGTTGTTTATATGACTTTTGATTTAGATGGGTCATGCTAGTCTAGTAGTTTAGTACTACATTTGATAAAAATAAATTTTGAAAATATGCTTTGATTAAAATATATATTAGTAATTAAACTAGAGAACTTAATAAAAAATTATTAATAAATTAAAGTAACAATAAATTACACCTTAAATTAATATGGTTAAATATTTTTTATCATTGATTATGAAACATAATCTATGATTAAACTTTCTAATTAAAATTAAGCAATTTATTTAATTAAATCTACTTAAGATTAAAATAAAAACTTTTAAAAAATATTTAGAATAATAATTATTTAGTTAAATACAAATGTTTTTAAATTAAAAAAATTATTCTATACAATATTTATTGATTTAGTTTATTTAAAATTATATAAATAATTTAATGTATGTATAGTTTTAAATATGTAATATGACTTAGTGTCTGAGTAAATCAAAATTACGCATTTAAATATATAATTAATATTTTTAATTCTTAACTTTTTTAAATTATAAAAAATTTATTAGTTTATAATTTATACGTGTTAGTTTATTTCGCTAAATTGAGAATCTATTATGTGACTTTTCATCTTATTAATAAACAACCAAAAGGCTATGTCGAAAGTTTGCAAAATATGTTTATTTTTAAAAATCATTTCAATCAAGATTAATTCTTATAATATAATAGTAGATTACGCAAAAAATATTTTTCTAACTTTTTTATTGATGATTAAAAAATACAATATCTTTTTAGTTTATAAATTTTAAACTTAATTTACAAACAAACTAAATGAGATATTTTAATAATTTTTTACTAAAATATGCATAAATTTAAACAAAATTAATAATTGGATAAAACATTAAAAGTATCTTACAACAAGCACAATTATTTTAGAAATTAATAGCCAATTTTAAAATATTTTACTTTTACCAAAGAGTATCCAAAAGTTTCTTTTAGCTAAATTGTACTAAATTAAAACAGCTTGTAAATAAACCCCACTTTATATCTGGGTACACTTTGTTAATAATATGAAAATCATGTTTATATTTTTAAAACAACATTTCCTGTCACAAGAAAATTGTTTACATAAACATTTTATTGAATTATTAATTCTATTTCAATATATGTATGTATTAGTAAAATAATAATAAAAATATCTCATTTAGTTTGTCTGTAATTTAAGTTTCAAAATAAAATGTAGCCTAGTGCATTATTGTTTATAGTTAGAAGAATAGTTTTTAGCTAAACTGTTATTGAATAGATTACATATTATTGTGAGAATATCATGATTGAATTCTTTAATTATAAAAAATAAATTCCGACAAAGCCTTTGTATTATTATTATAATTAAGCTTATAGCTATTTTTACTCATATTATTTAAATTAATAACAGAACAAATAATATATTTTATTGTTAATGTTATTTGTGTTTTAAAATTAAATTTATTAAATATTAATTATAGTATTATAAATTAGATTTTATTTAAAAATTTATTTTGCATAAAATAATAAATTTTATTATAATTTAAGTTTAAATTTACTTATTTTTATTAACCTTAAGAATTATATTTAAAAATTAGAAAATTAATTTAGTTAAAACATGTTTAGTTGAATATCAACAACAAAATTAATAATTTTTAAAAACATAATTAGCTAAACGAATAGTGTATAGCTAAAATATATTTTAACTTGAAAGTTTTGGCAAATATCTAATTTTTAAAGCTGAAAATTAAATACCCATGTATGTTTTGCTGACTGATAAAAACTGTTGTTAAAACTTTAATGTTTATTTGTTTTAAATAATTTTTTTAACTACATCTTATTTAAATCTAGATAACTTTGATTTAAAAACTTCTTGCTGTTTTACCTGTTCTATTTTAAAACTGCTATTTTACAGTCTCTCTAACTAGTCCAACCTTGATTAATTCTATTTAAAAATGTTTTTAGATTAAATGATTAAAATAAACACAAATTTGTAAAACTGAAATTTTAAAAAAACTTTAAGTTAATACCAATTAAACTTCACTTTTTTTTATTCCGGTTGAGTCAAACATATAAACTAATAAAAACAAATAAAAAATAAAAACATATCTATCTATTTTAACAATGGAATATTATTAAAGAAATAAAAATGGAATATTAAATAAATAAACGCAAATAAAATTCAATTATTATATTTAAAGTACACAAATTAACACACCATAGATAATAAGTTAATTAGTAAATATGTGCAGGGTAGTAGTTCTTATTTTGTGTTATTATAAAATTGGATTACTTAAATGTTTAAACCAAAATAGTTTTGTTTGCAAATAAAGTTAATGTCAAAAAATTATTTACTTGAATATACTGGAGTTTTCTGTTCAACTAGATAGGCGTCTATCAGATTAAAACTAGTTTTAAGCTGTCTGATAAGTTATTTAGGGCTCGGAGTCTGTCTCATTTTTTATCTCATTTATGAAGTAACAGCTATTTAGATTATAAATTAAGACTAAACATGAAAATTAATAAAATATATTTAAAAATTTTAATTTTATTTCAAAATGTCTTCAGATCACCATTAATTAATCCAATTATCATCTAATGACAGAAATGTTTTCAAGTTACCATTATATTATTCAATTATCTTTTGATGGCAGAAATGTCTTCAGATTACCATTAATTGATCCAAATATCATCTAATGACAGAAATGTCTTCAAATTACCATTAGATAATAATTGGATCAATTAATGGTGATCTGAAAACATTTTGAAATAAAATTAAAAATTTTAAATATATTTTATTAATTTTCATGTTTAGTCTTAATTTATAGTCTAAATAGCTGTTACTTCACAAATGAGATAAAAAATAAGACAGACTCCGAGCCCTAAATAACTTATCAGACAGCTTAAAACTAGTTTTAATCTGATAGACGCCTATCTAGTTGAACAGAAAACTCCACTATAATAGTTAATATGTTTTCATTAATAGTTATAATAAGTTTATTAAATCCCCTTTAAAAGGTTTAACTTAATTTTTAAACTAAACATGTTAATGACTTAAGTGAGAGTGATCTTATCATGTCAATTCACAATACAAAATAAGCTTTTGCCTAAACTATGTAACATTTAAAAAACATCTAGTGAAATTTGCTTAAAAAATTAATTAAATTAGAAAAGGGTAAAATTAAAAAAAATATAACTTTATTTAATGTTGAAAGCTATTAATACAGTAGCTAAGATTAATTTAAGACTATGATTAATAAGTTTAGACTTTAAACTATTTTTAAATTAAGAATTGTTTTAAAAGTTAAAATTTTTATATACTGTATTACACATTTTTATATTTGTTCAATTTTTTTAGTTTAATGCTTAAAACTAAAACATAAATATAAAGATTTAAATTATAGCATGCTGGATTTAACAAAATACTATTATTATCAATATTTTTATCATTGCATTTTAAAAATTATTAAATTTAAAAATTAGTAATAAATCAATATTTATAAATTAATTAAAAAATAATAAATTGAAATACTATTTAATTATCAGATAACGTGAAAGCGCGGCGTCAGAGCGTATCGCGAGCCGTGCGCTCGTGTTGTCAGGAGTCGTGTTCGGTGTCGACGCTCACCAAATACTGTCGGCCGTCGGCGCCGCCGCAGATCACGTTCGGCGACGACAGGGATGCGATCTTCAGTTTAAAGTTGCCTTCGTTTAAGCCGCCACAGAATTTTGGTCAATTCCCTTAAATCAAACTACACTTTCGGCTAAATTTTCACTTTAATTATAGTCAATAATAAATGTAAAACAAAATTTTTTCGTCATGCTTGAATATAATATAAATGTGTCCAGATGATTATTTTGACTAATTTACACGAATTATCTTTAGTATTCCAATAGATTGAGTTCAGGAGAAAAATGTAATAATGTATTAAATGCGAAATTTCCATGATAGATTCAATCATAAACTTTTCAAATATGATCTGGATTAGTAATTTTTTTTTTGTTAATTTAACATGGTTGAATTGTATTTAATTGTTTAAATAAGTTAATCTTTGAATAATAAATATTTAGCCTAAAAGGTATAAACTTTAAGTATAAGATGTGATTCAAAAAGACGTTTTCATATAAATACTCATTTTATTTTGCATTTAAATATGTTTGCTGATAATTTTTTATTTTAAATATAAACTTATATATTTTATTTATTAAGATAAAATTATAGCAATTAATGTGATTATAAATTAATAAATTGTTTATAATAGACAATTTTAAAAATTGTAGCATTTAAAATTAAGCAATGTCAATTAATTAGTTTTTTATCCTGTTCAAACAAATAAAACAAAAATATCTTTTTGAATCACACGATAAAATTATTATTTGTTAGTTTAGTAATAACTAGATTAATTCAAACACAATACTCGATTGTAATTTGACTTGTTAATACTATCTGTAAATCAAAATGTTTAATAATATAAATTTTTCAAAAATAAAAATTGTTATTTTAAAATAAATTTGAATTTATTTATGAAAACCAAAAAAGTACCGTATTTTTACATTGCAAGCACAGGTATGTATATTAAAAAATATTTTAAAAGTTTTTTGCACTATTTATCAACTATTGCTATATGTTACGCATTTTTAAGATTATCAAGTTATATCTGTAGCTCAGCTCTACATTACAGTCAAAACTTAACAAAAGTATGGGTACAAAACCAAAATTAAACTATTTAGATTGTCGGCGAAGTGTTCCACTTTTTCTAATTTTAAACTTATGTCACTTATAAAAATTTGTTTTTTATTTCTTAAGTTTATTTTGCTTTTATATAAATTACACTTATGTCAAAAGTAATAAATTTAGTAAATGGTCATAAGTTTTAATTATTTAATATAAATTTACTTAAAGTTTAAAAATAAAATAATATTTAAAGGCATTAATATTTGCACGGATTCATAATCACAATTTTAATGCAATTAATCGTTGATTCATATAAATTATATTTGTTGAAAATAATTAGTGAAAATAATTAGATTTTATATAATTCAATGTTTAATATTTTGTTAATAGTTTAAATTTTAATATTTTTAAGTTTTTGTAATTAAATTATTGATTAGAAATAAAAAACAGTTTTCATAAGTGACATAAGTTTAAAATTAGAAAAAGTGTGAACACTTCGCCGACAATCTAAATAGCCTAATTTTGTTTTTGTACCCATACTTTCGTTAAGTTTTGACTGTAAATCGTTAAGTCATTCACTTTAAAGAATGAAAAGATCGGTCGATCCAGAGAAGGGAAATCAAAAAAGAGATTTTAAAAACAATTTAGATTTTAAACAAATTATTTATTTTTAAAACTAATTATGTAAAATCTGACTAATAAAAATTTGATTACTATAGCATTTCTCAAATAAATGATAAGTTAAAAAAGTAAAACATAGATAGAATTGATTTGTGAATGTATTTTGGGTTAAAATATTTTTAGGGATCCGCTACTAAACTTATTATCGAAATAAAGTCTTTATGATTATAACCATAGACTCTAATTAAAATTTAATATTTCTATATCAGATTTTGTTAATTGTTTTAAAATGATTTTGTTATTTTAATTAAAATAATTAACAAATACATAATAATATTTTGTTAGAATCTTTCATATTAAAAATAAAAAATATATTTTAAATAAGACTTTTATTGTTAATACAAAAATATTTATTTTTAATAATGCGACACAGAATCAATTTCAGCAAGTAAAATTATAGCAAAACTTGATTATAGCAAGGTAATATCAATGCACAAACAAGATAGTTGTAATGTAAAAGCATTAAATTATAGCAAAATTTTATTTTAGCAGGAATATTTTAACAACTAAAACAAATGCTAAAATCGAGTTTATACTGTATATTTTATTTATATTTTTGTTTCAATTTTAATACTTTTGTAAAGTATAAAAAAGGAATGTTTTTATTACAAAAAAAAAGTTTAAAAAAATTATAAACAATTTGATTTTGTCTAAAAATAGCAAGCAAAAGACATAAATAATAAAGACATTAGACAATCGCTTAATTGAAATTTTGTTCCATTAAACAGAAAAATCAATTCAACAATAAATTTAACAAAACAAGTCATTAATAGACAATCACTACAAAAATGGCCAAAAAAATCATTTAAAATAAGTTAAACTATTTTGTTATATCTTATACTGTACTTCATCTCAAACACGAATACATAAATATATTACATTTTACTCTAAAAAAATCTTAACATGCCCATCTCTGAAAAAGTTTATACATGTAAAATAAATTACATGTCTATTTTAAGCGGCAGAACATTTATTTAAGAAATAAATAAAAACAAGAATAAAAAAGATTTTAATACATTTTTGAAAATAGATTTACTAAATGCCATTTGGTAGATTTTCAAACCAAAGCTATATACTTTTATTCCAAATATAAACAGTTAAATCTTATTCATTAGATTCTCAAATTAAAATTATAAACATTCCAATTTAACACCCCTTTTATATTAATAACTCAATCTTAAAAAATATATCAATTTGACGTTAATACAGACAAATCCAATCGAAGTCGGCTGAAAATTTTTGCTATATAACAGAACAATAAATAGGTTAGCTTGTACATTT
>JAQFXP010002151.1:0-16129 GCA_034693685.1 Belba bartosi
ACTTTAATGCCATTGAGTATCTCATTCATGAGTTTCACTCTTTTGTCTTTCATCTTCATTACATCCATTCCTTTGAAACGCATTTTTGCCGCAAAATAGCCGTTAAATGGTATCAAAACTAACATAAATGCCTATCAGTGCGACACAAAATTCATAAATTAATAAATATAATTTTATAAAATAAGAGATTACAGTAGTTTAATATAAAACAATATTTATATTTTTATATTTATTAATATATTTGACAAATCATGTTAAGTACAGAGATTGAGATGGAGATAAGCGAAAAAATTTCCAGATTTTGAAAATTGGCATTTGTCTCTCCTAGCATTTGGTCCGCGAAAAGCTACACCTCCTCTTGGCGACTGGCAAATTTCTTTTAAATTGGTTTTAAATCCGGTTTAAATTCAGTTAACTTAAATAAAATTTTATCAAAAATATATGGGGATTTTTAAGCATTTTTGGTAAAATCTCTCTCGTGATACCCCATAGGTTTTTGTCCAAAACTTTTTAAAAATCCCTCCCTTGATCCCCCCTTGAATTGGCCGACCTTCTCAATCTTTGGTTAAGTATAAGTTATGCTTATCTATTCATCAAATCATATTGTTAATTTTTTAATCTATTGTTAATGTATATCATTTTTAGTATTAATTTTGTTGAAAATACCAGTCCGGCGAGTGTGGCGATTCCCAATTGTTGCCAGGCTATTATCAAGGCAATTGCAATTTGTAAAGGAGCAACCCATAAATAGTTGGAAAATAATAGGAAATCCATAATCCGCTGCGAGTCGACTGCCATTAGATTGACAATCTCTCCGGTCGTAAAGTTTTTACGTCCTGTGCTTGATAATTTTAAGCTCTAAATTGTTTTTTATATTAATTGTTTTAGAAATTAAATTTAAAATTTAAACAGTATTATTTTTATACGAAACATACCTTTTTATAGATAACATTTACAATACAAGATCTGATTTGCATTATAATGACATTGTTTTTATAATCGTATTGATTGTTAAGTAGGGATTCAAATAGAGGTGCGATAAACATAAGGGAGGCGTAGAAATAGCCCCTCCATTGAGGTTCGGTGCTGTTGGGGGACACGTATGCTATGATTCGATCCAAAACCAATGGATTAACAAATGTTAATAAACTAGCGATTAGTTTAAGGAAAGCGACGAAAAGCAATTGCGGCCAAAATGTACGAAAAACTGCGTTTAATAGTTTGAGATTATATTCATTCGTTTCGCCGGTCATTGAGCTCTTGATTTCCAACTCTTTCTTCAGTTCGACTCTCGGTTTCCAAACTCTATCGAACTTTTGGAGAATAGCTTCAGATGTGTTGTCTGTGTTTAGAGTCCACACATCATCAGTGGTCAGTGGCTTCTTATAGCCCTTATATACCATTAGACTAAACCAACTGAGGGTGAGTTGCGATAGAAATGACGCCGAGTTTTCAGGACATGATTTCTAGCAATGATATTAAATAAGCTTGCATATTAAATTATTCCATAAATAATTAAACTAAATTTTATATCCATTACATGTAAACATAAATTGTAATTAAAAGCTATAAAATGTATTTTAATAGAACTAATAACTATACATATACAGAGTATTTACATTAATATGTTTACCTTGGACAATTCCGATGGAATCACATTTTGTGATAATTCGGAAAAACAGGACAAAAACAATTGAGTCATTATTATCGGAAATGTCATCATTTTTGTGATATACGTGAACTCATCAATACTGGCTTCAAATTTTGATTCCTATTTTAATTAACAATTTATTTATATTTATATTAATTATTTTAAAAATAATTTTAATGATAATAAAGTTTTAATTACATTATTATAGACTATCGTAAGAATAGACCGATAGTTAAATGTAGCGCCGATTCCATACAAAAGCCAGAATATGAACAATACTCCCGAAGAATATATTCCATATTTGCGTTGAAAGTGCAGTAAAACAATGACATAAATCTGAAACAAATATCAATTACAGTATTTAATAAAAATAATAACATTTTTTTATACTCACAAATGCTATCGATTTTATAAAAGGCGTAAATATATCGATACTATAGACATAATCTTCATTGAAATATGTAAAGGTTTGGCGAATAAACTCCAATAAACTTATTAATAGTAAAACTGTCGCTAATATCTGTTAAATGAAATAATTATTATATTTATTTAAAAATTGGAATTGTTTTTAATACAATTTTAGTCAATGAGAATATAGTGTATGGAAGTGGTTGTCCAATATTCTTGTTGAAAATTTTAACTAAAATAGGGCACGAGAGCACAAGTAAAAATGCGCATGGTATCCATACGAGCGCTGTCTCTTCAAAACATAACGTAAAGTCTAAAAATGCATTGCCATTCCAAGTTTGCTCCAGATCCTATTGTATATATTTATAAATTAAATAAATAAATAAATATAAATAAAATTAATTTTAAATTTTTTTATTAAGATTTACCCAAAAATCAGAGCCACACGTTCCGGCCATAATTGCAATGTATTAATGAGCTAAACTATACTTGTGCAGTTATAATGCTGTAAATTTTAGCTACTGTAATCTTGATTCAAGTTCATTGTTAGATTGTTTTTTGATTTTACGTTTCAAGTTTTTATCATCATCATTTAAAGGTTATTAATGCGTTTTTAATACGATATATTAAATAAATACTCTCAATGTAATTCTTAATCAAGCATGATAAATATGGGTGTAAAATATAGAAAGTATATAAAATTCTTTTTAATTTAAATTTATAAAATTTAATATGCAAAATTAACTAGATATAAAAATTATATATATTTTTATTTAAAATTTATTTATTTTTATTTAATAAAAGTTTTATTTGTTTGAAAAACACATTTTTATTAATTAAATATTGCTTGCTCATCTCTAATAGCAAATTCTTATATTAATTTTTGAAGATAACAAATCACTTATTGTTTTAAATTTAACTTTCACCATTTACTTGAACTTAAGTTTAATTAACTTAATTTGTTAGCAATTATGTACTTTATCTACATTTCTCAACACAAGTCAATAGTGATTGTATTGACTATAGCTATAGATAATAATTATAGTCTTTTTATTGTTGTTCAATAACTATTTGATTGCACTTAAATGTGTGACTAATTTGATTTATCGTATAGTTGTTCTCTTGTATTGTCTTTAATCAGATATTATAATATTATATTGACTTAAGAACTAAAATAGTAAATATCAAAATTAACAAGGCACAATTTTTTTCAGTGCATTTTACAAGTGTTTTAATATAAAGATTTTTTCCATAAGAATTAAATGTTAAAAAAATATTTGATAAATTATACATGTTAAACTAAAATAAAATATAAATTTTTTAGTTAATCCATAAACACATGAATTGAGTTAATCCGAGTTTACTGCAGCCTCTTCTCAGTTACAAGTTATAGCACAGAAGCAGTTCCTTGTTATCACTTCACCAATTGCTGTCTTTTTCAAACAATTTGGGTGAAGAACAACACTATTTGGCCATTGATTGCACCGATTGCACGGAACGACTGTTTGAGGACTCACTTACCATCCCTATAGTTTAGCCCTTAGAATAAAAGTTAGTTAACATATTTTTTAAAAAAGAGTTTAAAACAAATTATTTCTATATTAGCACTAAAAAAAATAAAAATTGAATTAAAATTTTAAGTAAATGTTAAATTAGTTTTAAATATCAATTAAAATGTAAATTAATTTTTGATTTAATTGTTTGTATTTTATCTCTAAATTAAATACCGATTTAAACGACGCGCCGAAATTATTACATTTTAATAGAAAACATATCGCCATCTCTTGTGTAAAATTATAGTTGTTCTTATCATTGGTATTGTCGTAAAAACTGTAGTTTTTTATAATTAAAGTTTGATTAAGTAATAAAAATCATAAAATTTTTGTTAACTTTTAATTAACGTTGTCAGTTTAAACAAAAGTATTAATAATTTTAAGCATTAGTTAACTCTCATTCAAAAGTTTAAAACACACGCCATAATTGTACGTTTAAAAATGAGCAAACTTATTTTTGCTTATGTACATTTTGCATTGCTATTATTTTTAGGTATAAATAAGTTTATTTGTTTTATTATTATTATTTGATTAAATACTTTTATTATTTGGTCTTAAGTTTATTTTTGCACAACTTTTATTTTTATATACGTTTAAATTTAGTAACATCCGCATATTATGGCAAAACATTTAAGTAAATAATTTTGATATTTGCTTTTTAATTTTTTTTATTAAGTATTACGTTATTAATAAAACTTTACAATTGTTGATATTAAGATCAAAGTGGCTAGTTACAAAAAAATTGAGTTTTTTATGTAGATGTTTAAGATAAAATAGCATTTTATTTAGAAAATGCATTATAATAAACCACCTTGGAAAATAACAGAATATAAAAATTTTAAATAAAATACAAACTATTAAAATGTATTATAATATATAATAATATTATTATGTTAATATTATATATTGATTACTTATTCAATTAATATTTACATAACTAATTCTGTATATTTATATTTTGTTTACTATTTTTTGTTTATTTAAATTGAACAATCGATGTTTTGTTTGAACAACCAAAGACATAAGAGGTGTTAATAAACTTATCACGTTTTTCTATTTATCATAAATATTGATAACATTGAATATGAATTTAGATAATATTATATAAAGGCAGGGATTGTGAAGGAGCGGGGGATCATGCAAAAATTTTCTAATTTTAAAAATTTGGATTTACCACCTCTCCCCCTAGCATTTGGTTCTCGAATAAGTACCCCCTTAACTTTTAGCCGGCCGCCAAAGGCGCCCTGCAAAAATATTTTGGTTTTTCGGCCAAGATTAGAAAAATTTTCCTAAATTGTTGCTAAATTCAGTTAATTTAATTAAGTTTAGTTTAAATTCACTTTACATCCAGCTAAATAAAATAAAATTTTATTACAAATATATAGGTTTTAAAAAATCCTTCTCCTAATTCCCCCTGGATCGACTGACCTTCTCGATCCCTGTAGAAATGTTTATTTGTATTTCTGACAAAATTTTCAAGGTCAAAAGTGTTAATTAACGTTTTAACTGTTTATTAAAAACTACAAAACAAAATATCAGTGTGTTGCGACTAGATTTACAGTTATATTGTTTTTAAGTGTATATTATATCATAAAAAATGTTAAATATCATAAACATTTTTGAACTTGAATATTTTACCGGTTCTACTTATTTGAAATAAAAATGAAATTTTTAGTAATTTTTGGAATAATATAAAAAATATTAAATAGAGTTCAGCAAAAGGATGGAATAAATTTGTTTTATCATTATTTGCAGTGAAAGGCTAGCGTACTGCCAGCGTACCAACCTTGAAACGTTAAATTTTAATTGATATTGCATAGGTCAATTTAATTTTGCACTAAACATATAAAGCATTATAAATTAAAGTAGAGAAAATAAACTTAATTCTCAATGTAAAATATGCATCAAGTTTTAGGGTTTAAAATATTAGATCGTACTAAATGACAACATTTGGTCAAGTGCATTTTGAGTACAGCATTTAAACAGTATATGCAAGTTCAAAACAATTTAACGTTTTATGGTTAAGTTTGCCTCTTAAAAATTATAAAACATATACAAATTAATTTGAGTATACAGCATGAGTTATACGAATAAAGTTTTACTCTATATAGTAGCCAAACATATTTTTGACACTGAGTACGACTCAATTATTTAAAACCCAAAAATTGAAATGCCTACCACTGTTTATTTGAATTAGACTGTAGATCCACTATTACTGTAGTGCTAAACGTATAGCGAAGGTATTTCATTCTTTTGTTGAACTCTTTTTATAAACAACTTTTAATATATATATATATAGGAAATTATATATAATATTTATTAACTATATATTGCAGCGCGATCATTGTAAACTTTTTGACTTTAATTCCCGGACAGATATTATCTCTTTACTTTACTTATCTCTTAATATCAAACAAACCAAACACTTAATAATATTCTATAAAATAGCGAAAAAATTGAGTAAATTTATTTCAACATAACTTAACTAAACTTGATTAAAATTTTAACTCAAAATAAATTGTTTTAACAATATTTTAATTAATTTTATATTTTGCAATTAAACTTATTTATTTTTAGAATTTATTTAAATTCAGAATTTATTTTTTATTTTTACAAGTTATAAATTGATTAATTGAGCTTGTAAAAATAATAAATAAATATTTTTATACTTATTTGATTTTTAAAATTTTAAATAGTAAGTTAATTAATGTATTAGATTTGTCAATTACTATTTAAATCGAACTTAAATGCATATAATTTAGAACAAGTTATTATAATAAAATATTAATTAAAAACAAACAAAAAATAAAATGACTACAATTTAATGCTAGCATTGATTATATTTATTTTTGTTTATATTGAATTAAATGAGTTAAATGATACAAATTTATATTTAAATAAATATTTATATAAATTTACATTACATTAACATTTTTGACATTATTATAAATATATTCGACATTAACTATTAATTTTAATATTTGCAAATATTTTATTAAAACTTTATCTCTACACACTATGTACTGCATTTTGCTTTAGCTTTTATTTAAGCACCGATTTCTAAGTTTCTACATTAGTCATTTTTAAACATTGTAGAAAGTAACATATACAGCCGTCGCCAAAATTAACTGACCAGCCTAAACGCAATTTATTCAAATGTGCTTGGTTATATTAAGTTTAAATTTTTTTTGCAATTATGGAATTATGGTAAGCACAAAACATAAAAAGGAATTTTAAAAATTTTAACTTGGTCAATTATGACGCATTAAAATTTTTACAGAAAAATTTACCATGGTTATAAAAAATTTAAAATATACAAATTGTTTATTGCTAAAAATAATTAGATACGTGTAATTTTATTTTTTTAAATTTTGACATGGGGCAATTTTAACTAGTATTACAAATCTATAAATGCAATATTTGTAACACGTACAAGTTGAACATCCTTGGTTGTTTTTATTTAAAAATATTTTTAATATCTTAACTTTTAAATATTAATGTTAGTTATAATATAAAAAATTTTAAAAATATTTACCAGAAACATTTCAAAAATAAAACCAAAATTACAGTGACAAAATAAAACAATATTGTTATAAGTTTCAATAAATTAATTTGAGTTACATTTAAGATAGAAATAATGGATAAATTTACTTAAAATTTTGTTTTTATTTTCAAAATGTTTCTGGTAAATATTTTTAAAATATTTTATATTATAACTTGCATTAATATTTAAAATTTAAAATGTAAAAAATATTTTTAAATAAAAACAACCAAAGATGTTTAAAATATACGTGTTACAAATATTGCATTTATAGATTTGTAATACTAGATAAAATTATCTGATGTCAAAATTTAAAAAATTAAAATTACACGTATTTAATTATTTTTAGCAATAAACAATTTGTGTATTTTAGATTTTTTATAACTATGGTAAATTTTTCTGTACAAATTTTAGTGTATCATAAAAGATCAAGTTAAAATTTTTAAAATTCCTTTTTATGTTTTGTGCTTACTATAAATCCATAGTTGCAAAAAAAATTTAAACTTAATATGACCAAGCATATTTGAATAAATTGCGTTAAGGCTGGTCAGTTAATTTTGGCGACGGTTGTATGTAATGATTACTAATAAATATTTTGTATTGATTAAAACAAAATCTAAAAATTTTAAATGTATATTTAAATATATACAGATCGTTTCATAAATGCATGCCTAAAATTAAAGTAGTAAAAATCTGTGCACTCTGGGCCACTTATTTTATTACTATGTAAATTCGCCATTAATATTTGATTAGCTAATTTTTGCAAGTTAAAATTTAAGATTCAATAATGACTAAGTAAAACATTAAAGATATGCTTTTAACATGTTAAATAAATATTAAAATAAAGTAATAACAATTATATATTTTCAAAATTTAGCTAGATGTAATTAATATATTATAATAAACACATATTGAATATACATTTTAAATCGTAAATTTTAAATTGCAAAAAATGTGCTAATCAAATATTAATAGCGGATTTACATAGTCTTAAAATGTATACTGATTAATGTGGCCCTGAGTACGCAGATTTCTACTACATCGATTTTTGGCACAAATTTATGAAACAATCTGTATATTTATAAATACTTGTTTTATTTTGTTAATTTTTAAATATTTTAATTAAATAATATATTATAAAGAATAATAAAATAATAAATTTAAAATTATGCTGCATGCTTAATTTAGAATCAGTAGAAATATATAATTTTACATTATTAACATAAAGTCAAAAATTTCTTAAGAATAATTTTTTTAAATTTTATATTTTAATCAAGGTATTAGAAATGTTAATTCATTCTAATACAAAATTTATAATTTTGACAAATTTGTTAAATTACACTATTTCTTTATTTTTGTGTAACTTTTTATTATTTATTTGATGCGTAGTTTTGTGTTGGAAACTATGGTTACATTTTTGATATTAATCTTAACAGTATTACGTTATTGATTATTTGTCGTGTTTAAATTTTATTAGAACTTAATCAAAGTTGGGCACAGGGAAGAGGTGAAGTAAAATTTCTAGAATTTAGCACTTATTTAGCCCTTTGATAAGTCTGACCTTGGTTAACATTGAGTTTAATTAAAGTTTTTTTCCTTTGTATTTTTTTCTCTTATATTTATTTAGAGATAAGTATGTGATACTGTATATACATTGTAAATATATTTACAAAAGTAAAATGTGCAAAGGTGCTAGCATTAAATATTGTTTGCATTGATAAGTAATTCTCATATAAACATAACAATTGACGATTGTTTTGAAATATATATAATTTTAGCTTGCACATCTCTGAATATAAAATTAATGTATTTTTTTTATTTTCAAGAAACTCTTATATTTTGTAAACAATAAGTTTTGCAATCAAAGCCAAAAATACAATATTTCGATTAAATAATAAGTTATAAATAGTTGAGATTTCAGAGTAAAAGTTGTATTAAGCAAAAAAGTTTCAATTCAAGTTAATTGCATAAATGCATTAAATTATGACCATTCAACTTTGACATTCAATATAATAAAAATGTTTACTTAAAAATATTATTTAAATAAATAAATATTTCAAAAATTTATTTACAATTCTTAGTAACTAAATAATTTTATTTATTTAATAATTAAAATTTTAAATTTATTTAAAATTATTAATAGAGTTTTAAAATTAATTGACTTAAACTTTTGATAAACCTACACATTATATAAACTTAAATTTCAAGAGTGTTTTATTTATATATTCAACAAAGGAAGTTATTTTTAAATAAATACTACATTACATAGTTTAAATGTAAATATTTTCGTTTAAAATTTTATATAAATATATTTAACTTTTGTGTAAAAATAATAAACTATTTAATAAGTTGAGAACAGTTTATAAAACAATAAATATAAAATATTTGTAGTTTTAATTAAGTTAAAAATAAACAAGCTAACTATTTGCTAGTTTTAATCGATAATTATTTCAATAACGTATGTGTAATAATTAAATATTCAAAATGATAAACAGAACAAATCATATAATTTATCAAGTGTATAAATTAACAGAGGCCGAATTGTATTTTACAATTTTAATATTAATATTTCACATATTGTGCTTTTTATTAAATATAATATCGTTAAAGATAATATTTAAAATGCCACATTTTACCAAGAACAATCGACCAAAAATAATAATGACCAGTATAATATTTTCAGATTCAATACTTTCAATTAATCCAATTTTAACCGATTTGATTATGGTAATATTTTTCAAAAATTACACATGGCCAATTATTATTTTGCAATCAATACATCATTATTTGGATAAAACTCTACTTTGCATTCAATCACTAACTATGACTGTCATAGCGTTAGACAGATATTATGCAATAATACGAGTGTTTCGTAACCCTTTCGACAATATATCGACAAAATTTATATTATTTACAATCTGGATTATTTCTTCAGCCATTTCTCTACCGTTTTTGCTTTCATATCAAATGCATTATTTTATAACATTTGTGCCACAAATATATTGTACAAATTTGAAAAATGATACTGGCTGGAAATTTATTCAAACAATTGAGTGGCATACTATTTTTCTAAACTATTCATACACGTTTAACGTTGTTAACTTTTTTATTCCAACTGCCTTGATAAGCTATTTTACTCTAAGAATAATCTGGGAATTGTACAGTTTAAGAAATGAACTATCTTCTAAATTAATAATATCAAAACGCCTAGCTTCAGTTTTGCTTATGTTTATCATAAAAAATTTTGCTTATTACTATGCAATGGGTAGATTTATTGATGCTGATCAAAATAATGAAAGTTGTATCTGGCAAAATTATACGTTTATCTGTTATTTGCTTTTTAGATCAACAAGCTGGCTAAATTCAATTATATTTTTCTGGTTTAATAAGGAATTTCGTAATGAAATTAAACACAATTTTAAATTGTTTTCAAATTCATCAAAAAGTTTAAGCATGATTGAATTAACTGTGAGACGTATTTAAACTTAAAAAATAATTTTAAATATATGTATATTAATCAATTAAATTAAATGTTTTGTTCAAAATAAAATTTATTGAATAACAAACAAACAAATAAATGTAAAAATTAATGTATTAAATAATAAAATAATTATGTGTAAATTAAATAAACATGTATAAATTATATTACAATATTTCTAAATAAAAAAATATCTTATTTTAATTTAATTAAAATTTTTTTTAAATTATAAATATATAACATTTACCCTTTATTTTATAATAAATAATTATTATTTTTAATATAAATATATATTTAATTACAAAAAAAAATTAAATAAATGTAGAAATAATTTACAGTTAACTTATTACAAAATAAACTTAACTTTTAATTTTGTACCAGACTATTTTGTTGACAAAATTTCGTTTTTATTCCAAAACTCCGTTTCTAACTTCTTATAATATTAATGCTAAATCAATTTCACTTTTATTCCTCATCCTTTTTTCACCAGTATGCCCGACACAATAAATAAATAATAATAAACGTCGAGTTTATTTTACTGTAAAAATCAAATTTAAAATTATTTAAATCTAAAATAAATACTTTTTTATTTAAATAAATGTAACAAAATTTAAATTACTAATGATTAAAAACGTATTAAATATTAATAAACATATTTTACTATATTGTTACGTTTACCGGTATATAAACATTATAGAAATAGATAATAAAATTTAACAACAATGCTATAAATTATTATTTGGCATATTTTCTTTAAAATATTTTATTCTTATCTCAGCGTGTTTGTCCTTGGCCAACTTTGCAGTGTGTTAAACGTATACACGTTTTGAGTGTCATTTGGCAAGCTACTATTTATCAGCAATAGCTTGATATTTAACTAAAGCTATTTAGAATTTTTCATGTTGATTGAGTTTGTTAAGTTGGATTAATTATTTTGCCAAAAAATAAGTTGGGAAAAAATTAAAATATTTTTCAATAAATATGTTAAATAATTTAAAGCTATTTAGTAATTAAGAGTTTATTCTAATGCTGGATTTGTTTAAAGCATTAATTTTAACTGTATTTTATTTTGTTTAAAATTTGTAAATTTAAAATTTATAGATTATAATTAATGTATTTATAAATGTTATATGTTATAAAGCAACATTAAAAGTTTTAGTTATTTTATTTGCCCAATAAAATAATAAATGATTTATAATTACAAAATTGTTTATTTAATTATTTTATTTATATTGATATTGATATGCATATCTATGTTATTTATTTTAAATAAATAAATTAATTAAATTAAGTTAAACAATTAAAATTTAATTTGTTATATTTATAAATAGTGCAACTTGTTATTATTTATTTACAATGTATAATAGTAATATTTCGAACTTATCAATAATAAAATCAATAAGAGCATTTAAAATATTTATTTAAATAGTTTATTAGATTGTTGTCAAGCTCAATTGCTTAATTTTTTAATATAAATTTATTAATCAGGGTTACTTATAAAAAGATGCAACCAATATAAAAAATAAAATTTTTAAATGTTTATTTCTATTTTTATTATTTATTAATTTCTATGCTTATTTTCTGCTAATAATTTATAAATTTAAGCTAAATTCATTTTGAATATAATCTTATTAACAAAATTAAATTTATATAAATATTTTATAATAGCTTGCACATCTATTTAAAATTGCTGTTTTGTTTATCAGGAAATTCTTACAATGTGTAAACATAAGTATTTAACCTCAAAGCTATTGATAATTATTGTTTGTTTAACATTAAGTTTAAATATTTGAGATTTCAGCGTAAATGTTGTATTAAGCAAAAAAGTTTCTTTTATAATTAGTTGCATAAAAGAGTTAACTTTAACATTTTAATTAATATTTTATACATTGTGAATTTTAAATGTTTATAATATATTTGCATTGCACAATAAATAATTAATTGACATTCTAATTAATTGACTTAATTAATAAAAATTTAAAAATAGTAAGCGGCAATCTGTTTTTAAAAGTTTAAGTTTCAAGTGTGTTTAATTTATATATATTTCAAGAATTTTTATTAAAATAAATATTAGTTTAAACAATATAAAATTTAAACATTCTATTTAAATTTTCGTATAAAAACATTGAACTTTTCAAATAAAATAATGAAATTTTATTTAACAACTTTAAAGAATAACTTTAAAATATTGTTATAAATTTGTTTCTGTTTAATCAAGTAGAAAGTTTAATTGTTAAATAAAATAAAATTATATTAGTTTTAAAATTAAGTGTGCGCAATATATAATTGTTAAAATGTATAATAATTCAAATATAATATTTCAAATAAATAAACTATCCAAGCCTGTATTATATATTACAATTTTAGTAATTGTGTTTCACATATTATGTTTTGTATTAAATACAATATTATTGATTATTTTATTCAAAATACCACAATTCATCAAGAACAATCGACCAAAAATTATAATGACGAGTATTGTATTTTCAGACGCAATACTCTCGCTTAACCCAATAATAACAGATTTTATCATGATAATATTTTTAACAAATTACATCTGGCCAGTAATTATATTGCAATCAATTCATCATTATTTGGATAAAACCTTACTTTGCATTCAATCAATAACTATGACTGTCATTGCATTCGACAGATATTACGCAATAATACGAGTGTTTAGAAACCCTTTCGACAATATATCGGCAAAACTGATATTGACTACAATTTGGATAATTGTTTCGATTATATCTCTACCGTTTCTGTTCTTATATCAAATGCATTATTATATCACATTTGTGCCTCAAATCTATTGTACAAATGTAAAAAATTACACGGGCTCTTATTTTATTCAAACCGATGATTGGCATACATTTTATTCTTATTATTCGAATACATATGATGTTATTAATTTTTGTATTCCAGCTTTCTTAATTAGTTATTTAACACTGCGAATAATTTTAAAATTGTACTGTTCAAGAAATAATATATTTTGTAAAATGTTAATTTCAAAACGCCTAGTTGCAGTCTTGTTTTGGTTTATTATTAAAAATTCAGCTTACTATTTTGCAACTGGCATATTTAATACAATTGAGCAAAATAATCGGAATTGTAAATTTTTTGAATTCAAGTTTATTTGTTATTTGTTGTTTAGATCAACAAGTTGGATGAATTCAATTATATTTTTTTGGTTAAATGAAGAATTTCGAAAAGAAGTTAAACTGTATTTTAAACTAATTTTACACTTATCTAGACGTTCAAGCATGGTTGATTCAACTGTTAGACGTGTTTGAATTTTAATTGTTTTTGAACAATATATTTCTACTCTAAATGATTTAATTGTAACCTAAAAAAATAAAGACAAATATTATTTAATTAAGAAAATTATTTATTTATTTTATTGAATAAAATGAAATATATAAACATTAAAAATGTTTATTACATAATTAAATATAATAAATATAAATAAATAATTTGCGTTTAAATTATTTTGTATTAATATTTTTAAAAAATTAGCTTCCAAGTTAGCAATATATAAAATAGTAATATTAGTATTAATTAGCTTAATAATTTAATAAGAAAAGTTTATTTTAGATATTTTAATAATTTATATATACAAATTAAATAGTAAATTATAGATCACAAACAAAACCGCCAATTTCAAATTAAACTAACTATAAATATACAAAATATAAACAGATAAAAACTGATTAATATAAATATTATTATTTAAAAATTTATATAAACTGATTGAATTAATATATTAAAATAATTTGTTATATTAGATATCATTAGTGAATAGTCTTCTAAAAATTAAGTTAACATCAATTAAAATCATATTTTTAGCCAAGTTTTTAGTTGTAATTTAGCTTGATAAAATTTATGTGTAAATTCTAAATAATTAAATCAATGAATAATACAAATAAAGTAATCTATCTTGTGCATATATTATCTAAAACTGAATTTTATCTAACAATTACAATAATTGTATTTAACTTATTTTTTCTTTTACTAAATATAATAAATTTGATAATGTTACTTAAAACGTCACATTTCATCAGGAATAAAAGACAAAAAGTACTATTGGCAAGTGTAATATTTTTAGATGTTATATTCGTGTTTAATGCAATTACTACCGATTTTGTTATAATAATATTCTTTATAAATCAAACATGGTTAATTACTATAATGCAATCAATTCATCATTATTTAGATAAAACTATACTTTGCATTCAATCGATAACAATACTAATCCTTGCATTTGACAGATATTACGCATTAATACGTGTGTTTAGAAATCCTTTCGACAATATATCGACAAAACTGATATTAACTACAATTTGGATAATTATTTCGATTATATCTCTACCGTTTTTGCTTTCATACCAAATGCATTATTTCATTACATTTGTGCCACAAATATATTGCACAAATCTAAAAGCTCATATAAGTTGGCAATTTATTAAAAAATATGAGTGGCATGCAAGTTTTACTATTTATTCAAATGTTTATAAGTGTATTGATTTTTTTATTCCTACTGCTTTAGTTTGTTATTTTACAACAAGAATTATTTGGCAATTATTTTGTTTAGAAAACAACAAGCATAACAATTTAACGATAACAAAACGCCTAGTTGCAATTTTGCTTTTGTTTATTATTAAAAGTGTATCATATTATTATACGGGCAATAATATTTATTACTCAGTTAAAGATGAACAAAATTGTGACTGGCAAGAAATTAAATTTATTTCTTATTTATTATTTAGATCAACAAACTGGCTTAATTTAATTATATTTTTCTTTTTAAATAAAGATTTTTTTAGCAAATTTAAATATAATATTAAGTTGTTTTTAAATTTTTCCGGTTTAAGTTCTGTTCAAGTTTGAATTAAAAATAAATTTGTATATAGACACTTTTTTTTATTTATTTATTGTTTTTAAAAATAAAATTATAATTTTAAAATAAATTTTAAAATTTGTAAAAATAATTTCTTTCTGATTTTGTGCTGGTGAGTTTTTTAATTTTAAAAATGATACAACCCTTATTTAATTAAAATAAAAAATAAAAATTTTCTATAATATTATTTTTTTAATAATTATTATTTATATTATTTAAATCAAATATAATAGAATTATAATAATACATATGTAATAAACTGTTTGTTAAAAAAATGTTTTCGTAATCTTTTTAAACTAAAATAATATTAAATATTTATTAAAGAAATAAAAATAATTAATATTGATTTTAATAACTGTACCAATCAATAATTTAATTTTTTAATACATTACTTATTTGAATTAAAGTTTGCAAACAAAATGAATATTTATATTTATTATTTTTTTTGTATTTAAATTATATTTTGCATTAAATATACAGTGCCCTTCAGATGTATGTCTCCAACATCGATGTAGTCACAGTATCCACCAAACCAAACATTTTAAATTAACCCTATGACTTAAGGGGTGGTATTTAAATTTTAAAAAATGTAAATGTAAATAAA
>JAQFXP010002152.1:0-16129 GCA_034693685.1 Belba bartosi
TTAAATTTACTATGTTTGTTATTATTTTATTAATTTTATCAAATTTAAATTTTCAAAATAAATAATATTTTAAAAAATAATTATAATAATTAATAATAAATTATTTAAATTAATAAAAATATTTGATTAAAATAATATATATAAATAAAATTATTTAATATAAATATAAGTAACGAAATTTGTTAATAATTTATATTATTTGTTATAAACTGTAACTTTATTTTATGTTTCAAAATATAAAATAAACATTTCTAAACATTTTAATTTAATTAGATTCATTTATTATTTTTTAACACAAATTAATGTATACTTGTTTTAAGTTTAGAAATCGCTAGGGTAAGTCTATAATTATAAAGTTAAAATTTTAAAACTGATTTAATTTATGTTAAGATTGTACCGGGTAGTTAATTGAGTAAATATTGTTATTTTGGGGCAAAAAACAAGTTTCTGATTACAAATTATATTTAATAACAATATATTTAATCCATTTCTACTTTCTATATTATTATATTATATTTTAATATAAATATAGTATATCCTATATTAGCCAGTCAGATAAATATTTTGCTAAAAAAATTAAAGAGTTTAGTGATACAGTAGTAGCACTCATCTATAGCTAGCATAGAAAAATCGTAGCCTTTAGGCCAATTACCGGTATTAAAACATTGATGATTAACTGTCAAAAGATTGGCCTAGAACGTGGTTTTATATAATAATAATTTTCACAAACACTATAAATATTAAATGAATAGAGGGTTTAAAATAATTAGAAATAATTAATAAAGTAAAGATTTGATAAATTCTAACAATACTGAACAAAACAATATGAATCAAAACGTTTAAAAAAATCTACAATAATTGTAACAGTGTTTAGGTTTGTTTTATTTTTGCTAATTTAATTTAAAACCAACTGATTAAAAATCTAACATATATTATTTATCTAAATTTTAGAAAATAAATTTTAAGTTTTCTATGCTAGACCTATAGCAATATTCAAATTAAGCATGCAATTCTAAAATCTGAATTTATAATAAAATTTATTTTTTCCTAAAAATTTACTATAATAAGATAAAACATAAATTATCTTATCTTACGTAACATTTATTATTATAAGTTTAATTTATTATTTTTAAATTAAAATATTAAAAAATATTTTAACACCCACAGCGTTTTTACAAATTAAATTTTTATTTTATTTTTCTTATATTATTATTTCTTATATTAAAGTAAAAACAACAAGGATATTTTCTTGGTTTTAAACTTACATCCGGGTTTATGTTAGCTAAAAAACATTTTGCATTTTTAGTGCTTTTTAAGCTTTTACAATTTAATGTTATACTTAAATTTTGATAGAATTAAATAATAAAATTTAAATTTATTATAAAAGTAAAGTTTTCTATTCATTTATAAAAATTAATTTGCAAAAAAACTTTTTATATAAAAATATTTATTTAGTATAGTATAGTAAAACCATGCAAGACATGAGTTTATAATCAATTATTTATTTCTAGATTTGTTCGAAACCATCTAAGCTATGAAAGCAATTCCTAATTCAATTAACTATTTGTGTCGACAGTTCTATCGAGAACTGCATTACATTTTCAATATATAAAAGTAATAATTAAATAAATAATTTGTTGAGAAATATTAAATGGTTTGACGCAAACAGTTTTCACATATAATAAACAATTTACTATAAAGTCGCTAACAAAATAATTAAATTTACAAGATAAATTAAAACAAAATATAATTTTAAAATTAATTACCGATAAAATTAAACTTTGTTAAGTAAAGCATGCAAGTATTGTAAGCAAGTGTCTTTTAAGGCGTACATCCGCTTATTTTATTGTGTTTAACCTTATTTATAAAATTAATGTATTAATATTTTAGCAATATAAAATAATATCTAATAATTAAATAATTTATTATTAATGTCCTTGTCAATAATTATTTGGACTTGCTCAAATTATTGTTATTTTTTTAACAATAATAATATGAAAGTTATTTAATAATTTAGGGAATTTTGTCGGTTATTTTTTTAATATGTTGTTATTGTGTTTTCCTATTATCCATTTATTGATATAACAATAACTTATCAAAAAGTTTTTGTTGAGTCAATGACATTACGATTAAATTAAATTGTGTTTCAGTTCTAACCCTAATAATGCACTTCAGTTAGCAATCAATTGCTGTTGAGTTGAGTCAAAGCTATTTAATGCTTGGAATTGAGTGCAATAATAGATAAATATGTATTTCATTCACAATAATAGAAAAAATTGATTACATTTACTAGTTATCACATTTCCTAATGTAGTGACATATAAAATAAATAGTTTTAGAGTAAATGTCTGAATTGTGAGCATAAATTGTAAATAATGTATAAATTTTTAACATTTATATTAAATGTTTTGTTAATTTTATAGTAAATATTAATATTTTTTTTAAATTTTTGATATCATAAAACCGTAGATATATTAGAATAAAATGCATTATAAATATGTTTATAGTTTTGATGACTTGTAAGAAAGCCATTGTATATACAGTTTTCTAAATAAGATTTAACAAAATTTAAGCAAAACTAAAATTTATCCATTATTTTAAATAAAAGTCTTTATATTAATAAAAATAATTAATTTTTTATTTTATTTAGTTTTATATTTTCAATAATTTATTTAACTTATATATACCGATATATTATTTAAAATATAAAACTAAATAAAACAAAAATTATTTATATATATTTTAAGTTGAATTTATTTATTTAATGTACAGGATTTATAAGGTGAGTTTAGGCTTCATGGACTTATAGCCCGGGGTATGTACATGTACTTTTTAAATGAAAAAATAACTTGTTTTTAAAAATAAATTTTAATTAAAAATTTCTAATAATAAACTTTAGAAATTAAAGTTAAAAAATTTTTAAAAAATACAATATAAGTATAGTAACAACTTTATATTAAAATTTTTTATTTTTATTAATTTTGTTTAAAATATTTGTAGGCAAATAAAATATATTTAAATTATATATTTTGAAAATAAATTATAAAAATATTTTTAATATCCTAACAGTTAATAATTGTTCAATTAAATTGTTAAAACATGTATTTATTAAAGTATTAATTAGAAGTTTTGAAATTTTAGAAATAAAACTAAAAATGGAAGTAAAACTTAAGCAGCAAGTTATTTTATTATTTTAAAACAAAATTTTATTTATTTGAAAAAAATCAAAATTAAACAAAGTTAGCCATAAAAAATAATTTTTAAAATTAAACATAAAAATATATTCATTTAATAAACTATTATATTTTAAAATTAAAAAAAATTGAAATAATTATTAAAATTGTAATTTATTTTACTTTATGTACATAGAACCTTATGTAAAAGTATAATTTATCTTATACTGTACGTACATGCACTAATATTTGAGGTAATACATTATATTTTTTATATTTTGCATTATGTTAAAATTTTTACTTTTATTTTAAATATCAATTTAAAAATAGAGATCATTTCAATAATAGTTTACATCCTATCATGCTTAACTAAAATAAAAAGCAAAATATGTGTTATTGATATACTATACAAAATAAATTATAAATAAAGTTTTTGAATATAAATTTTAGCTTATTTTGAATAAAACATATTTTAATAAAATTGAATTATTCAAAACCAATGCAAAATTTGAATTTTAAATTTAAAGTAAAATATAAATTTTTAGCCAAACTATAAATGTGTTAAAAGCAATTTTTTTAGAAAACAAAATAAATTTTTTATATAAAATAATAATAACTTTATTCTTATATCAATATACAAAAGAAAATTCTCAACATATTCTAAATAATAGCTTAAAATCTTTTATTACTCATAAGAGCTATAGAAAAAATATTTGATATTGTTTTAAAAGTAATCTGATAGTGACAAAATTGTTTTTATTTAAAAGTGAAAAGCTTATTTTTGTATTCATTTAATATTAATCTTACATTATCAAAAAAAATTAATTGAATATTTTTAAAATAATTTATTTGAATACTTAACTAGATATTTAATATAATAAGATTATGTTGCATTAACTAGATAAAAATATATAAACTTATTATTTTATTTTAATATATTACATTATTAATATCAAAGCTATTTATGTTAATTTTTCAATAATATATTTTATGGAATTAAATATCTAATAGGATTTATTAAAAAGCATGTTGCACAATTTTATTAAATAACAGATAAAATAGTTAGCCGGATAAAATAGATATAAATTATTAATATTATATTACTTTAATATAAACTACTTTATAAAAATTGATTTGAAATTGTTTTTAAAAGATTAAGAAAATTTTTTATATGCTAAAATTTGTTTGTTTAAAGTGACAAAAACAACAAAAAGTATTGTTTTTTATTTTTCCTTTCTTTGCGCTTTACTAAAACTGCATATCATACTTTATTCTGAAATTGGGTGTATTGCACTACTCAATTACACTATTGAAGGTATAAATCTTAACTTTACAGGGGCTACGTTTTGCGTCAGATCGGACACAAAATAACTTTATTGAATTTTTAAAAATAAATAAATAAATTTTATTTGAATATGTCATTTTTATTTTTACACATGTAATTATTCTTAATACATTACTTAATTAAATTAATTTTAAAATGTAAATTAGCAAAGTTTAAATTTAATTTAATATAAAGTGATAATAAATTTAAAAATTCAAAATAATATATAATTTTTTATTTTAAAAATTTTGCCAGATTATTAATTATTTATTTTCATTATTTAATATATTTATAATAATATATATTATATTAAAATAATACAATAAAAACTAATTTAATGTACTGTACATGTATATCTTATATAAATATAGAAATAATTTTATATATTATAGCTTAAAATACTATTAAACCTAAAGATAAATGCTTTTTTATTTTGCTTTAATATTATTAAAACTTACAATTTTAGCAAGATATTTGTTTTGCTCAAAATTTTATCAATAACCAATTTCTTATTTAGTCCGTTCAAAAACTAACAAAATTTCAAAATTATCTCAAACTTTATATCAAATATTATTTATTGTTTATACGAACAATAAATAACCTAATCTGTAGCCGCCACAAATTTACACAAGCAGTTTTTTGCTCAATTCTTTTTTATTAATTAGTTATTTACTTGACAATTTTATCTAACATAATTTATAAAATAAATTGGCGTGCTAGTGTTAATTTATATATTATTTTCAATTAATCAAATAAAACAATATAATCACATTTTATGTTCATTTTGTTGCAAATGTCAAGACATTATTGGTTAATCGATTAGTAAAAACTGTAATTTATATTGTGATAAATTTAATTATTTTTTGCTTGCTTCAATTATTTTATTGTGTAATTAAATGTTTTGATAAATTTCAATATAATTAATTATTAAAAAATTTAAATATATATTAAAATATTATTGTTTCACTAACTGATTTAATACTAAAAATAATTCATTGAAAATGTTGCATTTTTAATTTTACATAATTGTGCGTAATTTACTATTTTATTATTATAATTTCTCTCAAAGCTAAAATAACATTATAAGATAATATAATATTCATTACAGTCCAGGTCCATTTGTATGTCTTTTATTTTTATCACTTTTATTTATGTTCTTTATATTTCAAAATTATTTATTATAAGAACAATGTTAAACAATTTCATTTTTATCCCTTTTCCAATTTTATCCCCCAATTTTCTGCAAGATTTAGTTGATAAAAAATGGACTTTGACTGTATATATTATATGATAAAATTATATTATTATATTACAATGATGCTTGTTTTAGCTTGATATTTATGTTTAATTAATCTACTAAGACATTTAAATATATTTTTTTAAATGTTACTAGATCTTTCTGTTTATTTGTGATCCCCAGTAATAGACCCCAGGCAATTTATTTAAAAACTTTCTATTATTTGTTTTTAATATCTATACAGTATATGAAAAGAAATTTTAAAATGTTTTTACATTAAAGCCTGTAATGAAGTATTGAATACATATCTAAATTGCTCTCTAATTTAATGCGTGTCCGATCTGACTTAAAAGCGTAGCCCCTGTAAAGTCAAGACCTATGCCTTTCATAGTGTAATTGCGTAGTGCTATAAACCCGACCGCAGGATTGAATATTCGGTTTTTAATAGAGCTCAAAGGCAGCAAAAAGCAAAAAGCACTATTTTTTGTTGTTTTTGTCACCCAAACAAATTTTCATTAATATATAAAATTTTCAAAATAAAGCTACAGATAAAATTTAATGCTACAATTAATATTTTATATTGCTTTAAAGAAAATTTAATTTTTAATATAAATTATTTGTTAAATATTTAACTTTTATAATTTAGTAAATTATTTTAAAATTTTATTGTAAAACGTATGTTATAAAGTTTCTATTCTAAAATTATTTTAAATATATAAATGTATAATAGAAAACTTTTTTTTTTATAAATTAATCTTGTTGCAAAATATTTGCAATACATTAAATATAAATTATTTGACAATATAAAATGCAAATATATTTTTGTTTTATAACTATATTCAACATTGCTTAATAAATATAAAAAATGATCATGTTATATTAATATATTATAATATATTTTTAAAATTGTAGAAATGTTCAAATATAATTATAAATTTAAATATTTTTAAAGTATAACAATATTAAGATATTATATTCAATTCTATTGTAAGTTCTATGTTATTTAATATGATTATATGTTTTTGATATGAGTGCAAAAAAGCAAATAATTTATTATTAATAAAAAAAATAATTATATTTTAAATTATATTTTAATGCATAATAAATGACAAAATAAATTATTATTTTGAAAATTTAATTTAAATCTTCTTATCAAACATATAAATTATAAAATGCTAAATTTAGCAAAATATAATTTATCTTTTTACTTTTAATAAAATATTTATTTTTATTTTATATAAAAATTATGCAATTGTATAGAAACAGATTTATTTGAATATTCAAATAACACAAAATGTCAAAACCATAACTAATGTAATTTTGTTTATTATTTGGTATTTATGCTGATAAACAGTATTTTGTTTTTAGATTACTGTTTGACATTTATCCGGCAGCTTGAGTATTACATAATATCATGATGTCAATTTATAAATATATCATGTTTAATAGCAAAATAACTGAAATTTTATCATTTGTATATTTTTAAAATTTAAATGTCTAATATTATATTTTACTTAGATAGAATAAATGTTAAAAACATATTTAATTAAATTTAAATTAAAATCTAATTAATTAAAATTTTTAAAAAAGTTATTTTTATTAATTTGAATAATTACTAAAAATTATTTAATAATTATTAAGAATAAATATTAAAATTTTTCATAAAATTAAGCATTTTATAACTATGATAAAATAAATAATTTTTAAACTTCTACTATCTAACAAAATGTAACAATTTAAATTAACACAGATTTGCATAAAATATGTGGGCTTGGTCAAGAGAAATAAACTCCACATAACTGCCCCTTTGAGGAGTAATTTTGAAATAAAGTCATATCGATGTATCGTTATATTAGCGCTCAAGTTAAATTATACATATTTATATCAAGTAATAAGACACATTACTTATGTATCATTAATAGACAGTATTAAAAATATATACTACATACAATAATGACATTTTCAAGCCTATTCTATAGTTAATGTCAGACAAACATCATAATTTCAAGATTTGTCACTTTAATACCAATGTCAAATAAATCATTTATTATAAGCAATGATCTATATTTTACCATAGCTTATTTTTTTTATATAAATTGTTTTGATATTATTTATTAGTTAAGTTTTTATGTATCTATTAATTGAATTATTGTTTTTTGTATTATAAGTAATTATTAATACTATTAATATTTAATTTGTTATTTTAGTTGTTGTAAGTACAAGTAGATAAAAATGTGTTGGTAACATTGTTGTTTTTTAATCTAATTAAATTTTTAAAACAATTTTTTAAATTAGTTTTTATAAAGAGTAAATTAGATTCAATTGTTTTTTAATTAAAAAGTTAATAAAATTTAATTTTATTAAAGAAAAATTATAAATTAATATATATATATAATATATTTAATAATATATTACCTAATTGATATTTTATATATTAAACTATAATTTTAGCTAAAATTTTGTAAAAATGTAATATATTTTTAAATTAAAATTTTTATTAATTGTCGTAAGCTAGAATAACTTAAATAAAAATAAAATTTTACGCTTTAAACATGAATTATTTTAATAATAATAAATTCATTTTAAAGTACTTGAAATGGTTGTTAAATTTAAAAACAAATAATAGAATTTAAATATAATGTAAATACTTCAGTGAACATGTTTTTAAATAACAATACAATTATCATAAGATTTGCTATTTTTATACTCATTATATTAAAAAATAATTAAATTAGTAATAATTATATTAATTAATTATTTTTTTATTTTTAAAATTATTATTCTGCAATAAATTAATTTTAGCATGTACATAGTTAATTAAATTATGCTTAAATGATTTATTAAATTATTTTAACTAGGAAATTTTTTTTCTAATATTTAATTAAATAACAATTATTATATTTATGATTATTATTAAATAGCATGACAATATATTTGTTTAATTAATATATAAATATTATTCCCTAAAGAGTATTAACCGAAAATAAATCAATAAATTTATTGAATTTTTTTTTGACTTATTGTCAAATATAAGAATCAAATAAATAGATTACTAATGGAAACCAAATCGCAAATAAAAAGAGAAAAATCTTCAGAAATGCTGACAAATCAGTGAATTAATGATATAATTCATGTTTGATATACTCTCTTATATTATATAACATATACAGTATATACTGTAAATACGTAATGTATATATATATTGTGCAAAATGTCTGTAAATATAATCAATTTGTTATCAATATAAATATAACATGAGTTTGGAAAGTCAGTCAGTCCATCAATTCAGGAAAGTTACTGAGTGAAAGTTGGAATACGCTAATAAAAAATAATTAATAAATAGTATTTACAATTAAATTTAAGATATGTTAAAATAATTTAATTTAATTTTTCTGTATTTAAAACAATAATTTTTTAAAGTTTTAATTTTTATAAATCGAAAAATTGTTTGGATAAAATTTTTGAAATAAATTGGTAATTTTATTTTTATATTACAAATATCAGCAAAAATAAAATTTTAAATTGGAAAATTTTTAGAAAATCTTTTTTTACTTATGCATTACATTCCGCTTATAACAAACCAACTTATAAAAAATTACTACTTATAACAAATAGGGTTTGAAAAAAATAATAAAAAAGTTTTTGTTTATAGCCGTATATAATAAAAAAATTTTATTTATAAAATCTAGTTTGCTAAAACCAAATTGTTTTTTGTAAGTAAGTTTTACTGTACTTACAAACAGTCTTTCCAATTTATTAAATAAGAAATAAATTATATACTTGTGTGCGCTCTGGGAGAAGTTGTAAGCTATCAGCTAATTATTAATTTAATTCAAATACCAACTAATAAAATACAAAAATTATTCTTGCAGATTTTATATTGCAACAAAAATCTAATTATATATGCATAAAAAAGAGCTAATTAAAATTTATTTATTTAAATTCTGCTTAAGCTTGCATAATTATTAAGTATTATATTTTATACTGCATAACCAGGCTTCGGAATGGATGCTCAAATGGGTGCTAAAGCAAAATGTAGTAGATAGCGTATATGGACAGGAGATAAAAAAATATTTGCAAAAAAAATAATAGTCGAAAATATTAATATCAAAAATGTTGATATTGACATTAACATTTTCGATATTAACATTTTCGGCATTAACATTTTCGACATTAACATTTTCGAGATTACATTTTCGACTTTAACATTTTTGACATTAATATATTTGATATTAACATTTTCGATATTAACATTTTCGACATTAAGATTTTCAACATTACCATTTTTGATATTAGCATTTTTGATATTATCATTTTCGATTTTAATATTTTCAAAATTAACATCTTCGATATTAACATTTTTGACTTTTTTATTTTCGACATTGACATTTTCGATATTAACATTTTTGACTATTATTTTTATTATTTGCAAATATTGTTTTATCTCCCGTCCATATACGCTATCTACTACATTTTGCTTTATCACCCATTTGAGCATCCATTTCGAAGCCTGCGCATAACATATAAATATAATAGTTTGCTAAATTTTGTTTAATTTCTTAGTGTATTGCATAAGATAAAATAAATAATTTTTAATATAAAAATATTTGATTAAAATTTTGGCAAATTAATTTTTTATTTAAAATAATTAATATTTTTTAAAATAAAAATCTATCTTGCATTTATTATTCGATTAAGTTTTAAATTTATATTTAATTTAAAATTTTATTTTATTAATATAATTATAATTAATATATCAATTCCAAAATTTATTTAAGCAAGATAAAATTATATTTTAATTGGTTTTTTTGTCTAGATATATAAAAACATGTTTGTAAGTATTATATATCAAATATTAATATGCTGTGCAATTTATAGTTAAAATTTTAATTTTATATATTTACATAAATAAATATAAAAATGTACTTTAGTTTTAGATTAAGTATTACTTTAAAAAAAATAAAGATTAATTTTAAAAAGCTTTTAAGTAAATATTTATTAAAGTATATTTAATATAATCTTAAATATTCAGATATAAGAAATTTTTGCAAGAGACTACCTAAAAATGAAAATATAAAACATTGATGTTTTTCTAATATATTAGTAATTTAATAAGTTTTATTCAAAAATTTATAAAGTTAAAAATCTTTTAATTTTTAAATTTGACATTTAGATTCCCTAGCATGTGATTTGCAAAAAAACATTTCTTATTCAATTATTTAAGCACTAAAAGCGGCATGCAAATTTTTTAATTATTTGCCCAAATATTCCAAAATTTGTAATATTTTCAATTTAAATTTACTTAATTTGGCTAAAATTAATGTAGGTCTGTTTAAAATTTAGTGTTATTAAATTCAATGTTATCAAAATAATATAAATTTTAAAAATATTTAAAAAATTCCTAATGTTTTCCTAGGTTTTTTTTGCAAATAAATATAATCTTTCTCCTGATTCTCCCTGGTTCTGCCAACTCTACGAATACCTGTTTTTAATAAATAAAAACATTTTCTAAATATTAGTTTCACTTTAATGTGCTATTAAAGATCATTTTCATAACATTCTTATATCCATTCATTTAATATTGCATTTTAAGCCAAAAATCTTATACAAAAAGATAAAAATGTATTTATTTTTATGTGTTGTCGGACTGATGAATAGAATTCTTTATCTTTTATTTTTATATACATTCTTTGAAAATAAAAAGTATTTTTTCGTTTATTTATAGAAATGAATGAACAGTTATTTATTATCTTCAATAGCAAACACCAAGGCAGACGTATTCTTTTGAAATGTTTTATAAATTAGACATGCATATTTTATTTTTATTAAGCTATGAAAACAAATTCTTTTGATGTGACAATGTTATTTAATATTTAAACATAAATTTCTAAGATTATTTAATCCAAGATAAAAATAAGAACAGAGATCGAGAAGGTCGGTTGATCTTGAAGAGATCAGGGAAGGTATTTTTCTCAAAATTTTGTTCAAAAACCTAAGAAGGGATTAGGAAAGTGATTTTTCCAAAAACGCTCAAAAAACCTATATAATTATGATAATATTTTGCTTAATTTAACTAGATTTAAAATAAATTTAATTAAATTAATTATATTTAAACCAGGTTTAGCACCAATTTAGGCAAAATTTCCTAATTTTGGGCAAAAACTCTAAAAAATTTGCAGGCCGCCTTTAACGGCCGGTAAAACTTCGAGAAGGTTACCTTCTTTCAGACCAAATGGTAGGGGGGATAAATTCAAATTTTTAAAACCAGTCGAATTTATGTTTAATTTCCTCCTTATCAATCTCTGAATAATAGTACGAATAGTTTTAAAATATGCTAAAATTATTTTATATTTTCAAACTAATTAAATTAAATGTATATAATTTAAACTTGGCACTAATCTAGATATTTTTTTTTAATTTTAATTAAAATTTTATACATTTAAAATTATTATGGCAATTAAGAAAATATACAAAAAACAAAATAACTTTTCTTTAAAAAAAATGTCAAAAAATATAAATGTAAATTCTTGAAATTAAAATATTTTTTTTGATTAATTAATTTTTTAAATTGTATATTTAACGTTTACAAAATTATTAATTTATTAAATTATTTATACAAAATTATTAAAATTTATTTCAATCATTTACAGTATAATTTATATTAAATTAAAATAAATCAAAAATTTAAAAATAAAATTGCTACTTTAATTTTTATTTAAAGTTAAATTGATATTATTTAACAATTAAACATCTACTTGTGCCGACCTGACTGACAAATCTGATCTAACGGCACTGCTGGTCGTCAACTCCAAACAACAGTGCAATATAAACGCATTTCAATCTTGTCGCTCAGTTTATGCTAAATTTATGCTAAATTTATGCTAACCATAATCTCATATGAAAGTTGATGTTAGATATGGAATTATGTTGAAATATGTGTCAAATAAAATAAACGCACACGCGCATTTAATAATTAATAAACTTTTGCACTAAAATACTGCAAACTTATTATTAACTTACAAAAATATGTTTTTCTAATATATGTTGTTATGACAACTCGCATAGATTTATTATCAATGCACTAAATTCAATGCAATTGTAAACTATTAATTTGATAAATTTTTAATTTTTTTATCATTTGAGTTTTATTTTATTTTAGGAAATGTCAAGTTATTTTTCTCTACTAAATGTTATTTTTAATCCGATATTGTAATCAATATTACGTCAAAATATGCTAGAATTATAGTAAAACATGCTGGTATATTAAACTTTAGAGTAATTGTATCTGTAATATTAAATAATATTGTGATTGCAACTATATTAAAATTGTACTTATGTTAGATATTACAGTAATATAAATAGTAGTATACGTTAAATATAAATACAAACTATTTTCTATAGTGAGAAAAAAATTAATTATATTTTAAACATTTAATATATATTATTATCTCAAATAAAAATTTAAAATGTTTGAAAAATTAACCGTGATGGTAGCGCCAATGAACGGAGTTGGCACGGTGCACACTTGTATTAACGTGGCGCAAAATTTAAAGGAGCGTGGTCATAAAATTGTATTTGTTGTTGGTAAAGAATTTAAGGGAAAATTACTTCATTACGGGTTTGAAGAAAAGATTATTTTTAGCAAACAAGTCAGCAATAAAACGCAAGCAAATAATAATGTAAAAAAAAAACCAGGTGAAGATGGTGCTAATAAAGCACAACAAGCTGGCTTGTTATCGAACAAATCTGCATTGGAAAAATTCCGACTCATTGTTGGATTGGATAGATTTACACAACAAGCGTTCGATACAATTGAAATTGAGCCGCAAATTAAAGCTATTGTTGCCAAACATGATCCGGATGTATTTATACTTGCGCAAAATATTGGCTCTTCCTCATTTATATATTCTGATAAGCCTTGGGTGAATGTGATTAGTCCATGTCCATTGTATATGTTTAGGCATGAAAATTTACCATCACCAATGATAGGTACTGTATATAAAAAATACATATTATTTAAATTATGTTTTTATTATAAAAAAAATAAATAATATTTTAAAATAAGCAAATATTTAATGGAATATAATTAAATACACTCCGTTTCAAATGCTTAAGAGCAGTCACTATTTTTTGAATAAAATTAAAACCTTTTGAGATAAATAATTGAAATTTTTGTCAAAAATAGTTCAATTATCAACAAATTAAACCAAAAAAAGATTTTTTAATTTTGACCTATCTTTTAGCGTGCGCGAGCTATTTTATAAAAAAAACACCGTTTCAAGTGCTCAAGAGCAGTTAAGTTTTATTAGATTAATATAAAATTGTATACTAAAATAACGCACGCTTAAAATTAATATTTATGTAATAAATTAATTTTTTTTTATTTAAAAGGTTTATCAGTAAATAGCGATAAATCGCAGTGGACTGAAAGCAGAGAACTATTCGATGATATGTTGACAAAAGCGAGTTTGGTTTACAACAAATGGTTAAGCAAAAATGGCTTTCTGTCCATACCTGACAAGAAATGCATTCCAGAGTCGCTTTATCTTAATCTATATCTCTATCCGGAAGACCTCGAATACACTGATATCCGTCCGATTCCCGACAACTACTTCCGTATCGACGCAGCCGTACGTAATTGGGAGGAAGAGTTCAAACTTCCAGAAAAGTTGCGGAAATCGATGAAAAGTAGCGATAAATTGATTTATCTTTCATTGGGTTCTATGGGTTCTATTGACGTCGAGTTAATGAAACGTTTGGTTCGAATGCTATCGAAATCTGAGCACAAATTCATTGTTTCGAAGGGACTGTTAGGCGATAGCTATGAATTGGGCCCTAATATGTTGGGACAGAACTCCGTTCCTAAAATTGGTGTATTACCATTAGTTGATTTAGTTTTAACCCACGGCGCTAACAATACGGTGACCGAGATATTAAGATTTGGTAAACCTATGGTTGTTATGCCTCAAATGGTTGATCAGTTCGATAACGCTCAGAGAGTAGCGGATAAGGGGTTTGGCGTACGGCTCGACCCATACAACTGCACTGAAGAGGAATTACTCGAAAGTATCGATCGGTTGCTAAACGATAGGGAACTGAAAGAGAGATTATCCGTCGCTTCGCATAAAATACAAAACTCTAATACTTTGACCAAAGCTTCCGAACTCATCGAAAGTCTCGTTAAATAAATATTTTATTTAAATAAAAATTTAAATTTAAAATGTGCTAAAGTTAAAAAATAATAAAGGAGTTGGCGGAACATTGAAAAAGGTGCTTATTTTTTAATATCATTTAATTCATGATATAAGCATATGATATAATAGAGAAATGTGCAAAAACAAATTTGTAATTGAAACATTAAAAAAGTTAGGCGCATACAATATTTTCTTACAGTTTTTAAATTTTAAACTTAATTTACAGACTAACTAAAAGTGATATTTTAAATATTTTTTTACTAACACATACATATATCAAAGCAAAATTAATAATTAAATAAAATATTTATATAAACAAATTTATTGTAATTAAAAATGATAATTGAAATATTTGATTGCAAATTTAAAGACTTTGCCCTCGTGGGACGCAAACTTACTTTTTAATAAATAATATAGCTTATAGTCATTAATAAAAATTATAAAACAAAAGTTGCGTTTCACGAGGGCAAAGTCTTTAATTTTGCAATCAAATATTTAAATTATTAATTTCAATTACAAAAAATTTGTTTATATAAATATTTTATTTAATTATTAATTCTGCTTTGATTTATGTATGTGTTAATGAAAAAATAATTGAAATATCTCTTTTAGTTTGTCTATAAATTGAGTTTGAAATTCATAAACTGTAAGAAGATATTAAATTTTTGAATGCGTATAACTTTGTTAATGTTTCAATTACGAATTTTTTTTTTGCACATTTTCCTATTAAATCAAATGCTTTAATCATAATTTAAATAAATTTGAAAAATAAGCACTTTTTTCAATGTTCCGCCAACGCCTTTATCAATTGTTTTAATAATACAATCTTTAAATTTTAATTAACTAAAATTTGAATTTTTATTTTAAAATAATTAAATTGTTTATATGAGTATATTTAAAATTTCTTAAAAACAGCCAACTAAAAATAGTGAGTATGGTAATCGATTATACAGTATTTGTTAAACAGGGTTTTTCTTAAAATTATATTTTATGTTGTTGTTAAATTATAACTATAAACTTTAACAGGTACATAATGCAATAAAGAATAATTAAAAATTTTTTTAAATGAGACAGGAAAAATAAAAATGGATATAATTTACGTCTGGGTAAATTACGATATTTCAATACTCTTCGAACAGATACTGATATTTCGGATACAGTTTTGCGTATTTATTCATAGCTATAGTTGTGGGCAAACAGA
>JAQFXP010002153.1:0-16126 GCA_034693685.1 Belba bartosi
GGCTGGGAATAGCTTGAAGTAAAAACTGGAATTAATTAACAAATTGGAAATTAAAGGCGAAAACAATATTCGACTCTTAATATTGCATTATGTGATCAGATTTGAGGTAAACATTTATTCTTGACTTAAATTATAAATTAATTTAAAGCAATCATTAAATAGTCATTAAGAGACGAAATTAAGGCAGAGATCAGCGGGAAGTGAATGGATTCCGAAACACATTTTATTAGTAAACACCCCAAGAGTTTTGATATACATATTTGATAGCGCCATAAGTCAGCCAATCTCTCGCCGGTTGGAAGACTGTAATCATGCGCTCACTCTATGCTTCTCTATATTAATCTTTCATAACTCAGACGACGACTGAATCCATATTTCTGTAACGCAATCATAAGAGCAAATAACGCCCACATCGAGGTATATATATAATATAAGTTATACAGTGTATAGTCAGTTTGAAGACATCGCAAAGCACTATATTTGCGCTTTTTATATGCTTTCAAAACCAGTATTGTTTGCCGAAAATTGATTTTTATTTTGCGCTAAAAATCATATTTAATTTTATTGTTTTAATAGATTATATGTATCTTAAAATTTAATTAATTTTTAAAACTATTTTAAAATTTTTATTTTTGTTCAATAATTTTTAAACTAATTATAACTTTTATCTAAATTCCTTTCGTTTTATTAATAAAATTTTAAAGTTTTTGATTTTATTTTTAGAAAAATCGATAACTGAATGTCAAATAAAGGAGCGCTGATTCCCATAACACTGAATCTATATTTTTATTTTTGCAAAACCAAAAAAGTCTTCAAATATTGGCATAATTTTATGTATGAATGAACTCATAAATAAAGCGTAAATTAATTTAAAGGATGTTTCGCAAAATCATTGAAAGCGACAGCTCTTAGAGTTTGGAAATACATATATAAAGAAAATACTAAACTTTTTTAGTGCAATAAATTAAGTTCGAAGTTCGGGTATAAATACGAACAAATAAATTGTTTTGAGTGATCATCTCATTGGAAACAAACTAAGATAAATGCAATTAGTCATCAAATAATGACAAGTAAATGATCCGGATAAAAAGCACTGTCCGCTCATCAATCATTGTTCAGCGCCTGATTGCACGCTTTGACATATAATCTAAAATTTATTAAATCCAATGCTATATACGTTATATAACTTATATATAAAGTGCAGTTAAAGAGATTATAGTTTCGAGAAAAATATTTAACGACAGGAGACATATCATCCAATTTGATATTCGGTAATAAAAAATAGTCGAATTCCCTCTGACTTTCAAATATCATAAAAAGTAGATATTATTTCAGACATTTAAGCAAAAAATAATAAATTCAATGACTATTTTAAAGATTATCATTTCGAAAATAAAAATCTTAAAATCATTTTATATATGTATTTAATTTAACAAATTTTTATTGAAGAGAAAAAACAACAATAAAAAACTTTTATGTATTCCAACAGGAATTCACTATTTGATTATTATTTTATGATAAAACAAAAATTATTTGCTGTATTAAAACTTATATAAATTTATTTAAACTTTATTTTTAGATTTTTATATTTATTATAAAAACTAATCAGTGATTTATTTTAAAAAGATACTTTTTTCTGATGAGAAGAACTATCTTCGTAAATTTTTGCTCTTTTTAATTTCAAAAAGTTTTTTGAAAAAACGCATTTCACAATAAATCAAAAATAATTAATCGTTAAAATACATGAAATCTGTTATCAGTTTTTAATTGCGGAGCAGAAAAAAACTCTTAAATAATTTTGTTGAACAGTAGGTTCAAGTATGTCATATCTATCTCAAGAATTGTGTGTTAAATCATTTCTAAAATTAAAAATAAAGAGAGTATTTATCTCTTTGAGTAATGACCAGATTAATTTGATTTAATTAAATCAAATAAATTTTAAATCATAAATACTTTATTTAATTTTATTGCACACCGAGAAAAAAACGTCATTCTGATATAAAAATAAAAGATCAGTTCTCTTATCAATTTTCAAGATTTTTTGCTAAACTTATTTTATTAAAGCAAATGCTTGATAAGTGATAACTTAATATCTCAAATACAGTACTTGTTTTTATTTTGTGCAGACTAAATATTCTGGGAGTCTTGAATATAGAAAAAAATAATTTACTTTTTTTGCTAAATTTTAAAAATTTTGACTTTTTATTATCATTTTTATTGCTTCTAACCTAAACTCTGACATAAATTAATTAAATGAAAAGAAAAAATATCAATAAAGTCATACAAAAAAATTAGACGACTCTATGCGCGCCTAATATTGTTAATTTTTAATGAATAAAGTAGTGCTTACTATGAATTTATTCTGTGTTTTCCAATATAGATGAGCTATAATTTTGTCGATTCGAATGAGAAAAAAAGTTTAAATTTTTTTAGAAAAGCCGCAAACAGAGACACGACTTGTTTTACTTTTTCAGTTCATTTAAACAATTTTTTCTTTTTCTTCTTCACTCAAACCAGTGATCGTCTGTTTGATAGACAACTTCCTGTGTTTTTTGAGTAAATACTTGGGATCTGTCAAAAGGCAATCATACAGTGTTTCGAAGACTGTATGTCAACTCTACTCTGTTTTTCTGACAATATTTCAATATTTGTGTGAAAAGTTAAATAGCGAAAAATTCATCATGTATAATTTAGATTAACAAAATATTCTGTTAATTATAAACATTTAAATTATCTTACATTAATTAATTAATTAATTAATTATAATATGGACTAAAAATCTAATTACACATTTTAAAGCTTAATAATGCAATAAAAATATGTATTAAAATAATAAAATGAACATCTGCATTTTTTCTCATATGAAAGAAATGTTTTAAAGATAAATTTTTCAATTGCTAAATTTTATCTTTTATTAAACTCATAAACTTGAATGTTTCAAGGATTATTTTTATTATTTCATATTTTTATTAATAATAAAAATTACTTAAAATTTCGAAATTATATTGCATTTAGAGCTTTGAAAAGGTTTTTATTGAGTCCTTTAGAAAGTGCAGACACTTTGCAGTATTAATAAGACAACTAATAGTGAAATAGTAGGCAAAGCCCAGTCGGGAATCTTTATATCAGTTGAAATATCGTGTTTATCGCAAAGTGTGTCATATTTTATATCACCTGCACCTCCAGTGCCTCAATATTTCTGAATCGTTTGGGAATTAGCGGGGCGTCAAAGGGTGAATGAGAGTGAGAGTCATCTTCGTCTTAGGCACACAAATAGAGAAATACCTAAATTTAGTTGCGATGAGCAATGAATGCGTTATTATTGAACAAAACTGTTGTCATTATAAATATAACTCATTCTCTGTCCTAACTATCTGTATCTCCGACTTTGTTGGTGACGACGGTCTGTGTGTTTGAGTGTTGGGACTCAGGTCTGAGACTCGAAAGTCATTTAATAATACAGTCAAAGAACATAAACATTTTCAGGCATTTGTCGATTTAGCTCTTGCTTATAAATAAAATAATTAAAAAATAAAATTTAAATAATTTAACCCAATTTCTAAATAATTATATTTTTTAAATTAAATACTGAAAAGCAAAATTAAAAACTTTTTAGATAAATATTTGAGTTTTTATGTAAATTAATTAATTCATGACATTACAAAATATATAACTTTGTAATATGTTTAATTATTAACATAAAACATATTAATAGTATTTAAAACAAATGTAAAATTAAAATATTTTAGAACCTTCCTTGATCATTAACTTATGGATTTAAGTATAAAATTATTCTTTAATTAAAAGTTAAAATAATTTATTTAACTAATTCCTTTAAATACTAATTTCAAAATTAAACAATAAAGTTTGTGTTTTACAAAGCAGTTTATCAGTTAAAAATAAAATCAGTTTGAGCAAAATATAAAAAAGATTTGATGCATGTTGAATAAGCAATGTAAATACTTAAGGTCTTTGACTGTATGTGCGTTGACTGACTGAGTGGTGGAAAGAAGTGAAAACAAAGTATGAAAGTGTTGTTATGAACGTAAATGCAAAAATGGATTTGGCATTAGTCTAGTCGTAGCAATAACTCTCATATTTCATGCGTACAGAAAGGGTTAATGGAAAGTGGATGCCATTCAAAAATGAGCCATAAAGTGCTTGTGCCTGTGCCAGTTCCACTTTATTTGCCATTATATTTGGCAAATTATTGCAACCGGGCCTCAGCTCTGTTTGGATTTCATACCTAAGGCTCAAACTCTCGCCAATTCTACTCTAAAGTACTGACAGCCAGAGCGCTATTACTGTATTTACTTATGAAGCGATGGGTCTGACTGTGTGTTCACTAAAATATTAGTTTCAAAGCAAATGCCTGTTCTCTCTCCACTCTCTCCGATCACAACTAAACAATTTCATCTCATATATAGATAGCAATAAAAACGAAAACAACAAAACTATGGATATAAGCGATATATGCGATATAAGCCAAGAGCACACATACATAAAACATTGTGAACAGTAATATCAGTGACCTATTACAGCGTTCTTTGCATATTTACTCAAGAATTTTGTGCTAACACTACTCACACACTGAACACATACTGCAGTATTGAATATTGTTTGAGAGAGAGGAGAGGGAAGAGAGGGAAGAGAGGGAAGAGAGAAATGAAAAGATGTTGGAAGTGTTGGAAGCGTTCGATATAAGCGTTTATTTCTATCTAAAGTATATTTATACTGAAAGTGAATATTGAAGCGCTTCACACATTGTCGAGCAATTACTCACTGCTACAAATAGTGAGATTAGCAAAGAAAGACCAGTTCCTCCATACCCTGCCCTGCCATGCCATGCCATGCCATGCCCTGCATTAGCCGTGCAATTGAGAGAAGCAGAAGCGGTTCCCTTTTAAATATGCATATATGCATGAAATGTATGTAACTGACTATAACACACTCTAACACCCGAACGATATTAGACTAAAATACTAAAAATACTTATTTTATGCTTTATGGCAGACAATGCGTCAAATATATTGCACCGGAGCTAGAGTTTGGAGTTAGAGTTGTAGAGTTCGAGCTCCGGCAGAACATTCTGATACGAGAGCATAGCTGGCGGAGAGATAGCTCACAAATATTAGGAATCACATCAAATAAGCCATTGGAGTGGATGAGAGGCAGAGATGCACATCACCTGCAAAACTGCAAAAACTTTAACTCCTTTTTTCCGGACCAGTGCTTCCGTTCCAAGTATGGAAGGAAAGGCATTATAAATGTTATAAGTATTGTATAATATGATGAAATGGGCGGACAATCTATTCGCCGATTACTAGCGCCTATGCCTACACTTTTTGCACAACTATTTTAAAGCATGAATAGGCGCAAGATATTAATGACATTGTGATAGCGATTAGACACTTACTACAGCTCACTGTTCGGCACAGTATATGCGACACAGATATGCGAATAGATATATTGAATTTTAAGTTTCATCAATAATAATACAAAATTCGCCAAATAAGTCACTCATCAAATATTGCTTATGAAAGAGTTGAACCGTTAGTTGAGCCGTTCGGCAAATTAAAAAATAATTTAAACTTCTATTTTAAAACAATTTTTGATTAACTGGACAATTAAATTGATTGTTATTATATCTAGATATTATTATTAAAGTTAGCATGATTTAAAAAATTTAGTTAAAATAAATTTATTAATTTATACAAAAATTAATTAAAATTAATTAAAAATAATTAAAATTTAATTTATAATCTAATTTAATATTTAATTAAAGCATTAATAAAATTAAAGCATATATATATACATATATAAATTTATATATGAAAGCTTGAAATCTAAAGAGAAAAATTTGCACAAATATTTAATACCAACCCTTATTCACAGGCAATCTGATGCCGACTCATTGCAGCAGAGATGACGAGATTTGTTCCGCTATTCATATAATCACAATATTTAGCATCAGTTGCAGAGATCGCGAACCCAACGACACATGAATAGTAGAGAATAATAAATTGATTATAATATCTAATATACGAAAAGTGTGCCGTTTTGGGGATTCGCTTAATGGCAGAGATGATGAACTGCTTCTCGATTTACTCATATATTACTGCAATTATAATAACGCATAAACGCTCAACAATTGTATAACAAAAGCGTTTGACTAAAGTCTACATATATCGCACTGTAAGACAACTCCTTTTGTTAGCTATTAATTCATACAAAACTAATTGTTTGAATAGAATTTATGAAAACATTGAGTCCAGATTAGAACTAAACACAATATTATGTACTTATATTGTGTAGGGTAGGGCTTAAACTAACTTTTCGAACTAATTTGATTAATACTTTTTTTAATTTCAATACTAATTTCTGATCTGCATTCCAATAGTGTTTACATTTCAACAAATTATTGCACTGTCTCTGCAATATCGTAATTATCGCAAAAACACTTAAAAAAAAGTTTTGTAAAGTAGAGATTCTAAAGCAAAAAAGCAATGTTTAGCCCAAAAAACATTTAATTACAATCTACACAAGACTGAACCCAAGGAATTAAGAGGTGATTAATTGTGGGACCGAAGACCTACATCACAGATAGGGCACAAACGCCACCAGCGCTGCACTACAGAACACATTTGCAAAGCACTACTCATTGTCTTATTCTTCTCTTTCTGTATATCTTATGTATATAAGGAATTCATACAAATCTAATTCAACTAATTTTTTAGTCGTGCGTTAATTGCAATTTTCGAGTCTCTTGTCAACCATTGTTTTGTTTTTCTCTCATTCTTTTCTCTTTCACTTTCAATAAAATCTAATTTTCTCTCTCTTTTCAAACCATATTCTTATAACTATTCGACTAATGAGAAAAACTTTTTATTTTCTTTTTTATTCTCCATTTCCATCCCTGTGTTTCAGTCACTTTTACTCTCAGTCCGATTCCGACTCCAACTTCGACTCTCTTCACCCACTTGTGTGTGTCATGAGTTGACTTTTGTTGCATATAAATAGTAATCTCTGAATAATGTCTGTCATTATGTGTTTCAGATTTGTATCTCTTATGCATAAAAACATTGAGAAAAATGCAATAATAAGAAAGCGATTCGTTTTTACATCAATTCTTCTCAACGTTTGGTATAAGCGCTCAGACTATGAGAGAATGCAATGGAAAGAAAGAAAGAGAAACACTGAGAAAGACAGCAAAAAATGCAAATACACTGTATGTACATTAGATATGTTGAAGACCCACACCCAGTGTTGTAAAAATTATTGTAAGTAAAGCCAAAAAGTTTTAAAAGTCATAAAACTGAGTGCAGTATTATTTCGAGTTATTATAAAACGGCAGCAAAAGATAGAGACAAACAATTCGAGTCTTACTCTCTATTGGCGTTTGAAAACATTTTTAGCGATCTTTAGTCGAATGCAATCTATTTTCTCTATTAGAGATTGAGAGGAGAAGTGAAAAAATAGTCAAATGCTTACGATTTAGAGTGAAATCAAACTTAAATAAAAAAGAGAAGAAAAATGTGTATCTGGTTTGACGAGAAATTTATTTGCCATAAAATAATTGCGGAATGTTTTTCGGGAATCAAATATTTATACAAAAAACACACAAAACAGAAACACAGAGAAAGAGAGAAAAAACTTTTTTAAACTTTTTCGGCTCAAAGATCTATTTGATTAGACACACAATCATCCAATAAGGACTCATCTAATTAAGACTTAGAACCAAAAACTAAAACTAAATATTATCTACACCATTTTTTACAGATTTTTATTTTATAAACATTTTAAAAACAGTTTTTATGCCAAACTGTAGAATGTATTGATAAACCGAATTAAATGGTTATATATTATTGCTGAGAATGAATTACATCTTTAATGATAATTGATATTTATTTTTCTAACTTGTCATTAACATAAGACTTTTACTACTCATTAAAAATAAAAAATATATAACTTTAAAAATTCGTTAAAATTTTCCTTTTCCACTGTTAGAGTTTTTTGTGACAAAAAAAACTCTAAGTCCTGGCAATAAATTATTGTAATTTACTATTTATAAAAAGTTAACGCCATTTGCCACAAACTTTTGGCGTTTCTGTTATTATAGATATATTTTTCAGTGGAAACGAAGCGCTTTAAGACAAACCGATATATTCTTTCATAAATATTTTTGTCATTAACCAAAAGTTAGATTTTTTATGCATTAATAATAATTGTTTCTAATTATAAGCTGTAAAACAAATTTCAAAACATATACATAAATAAACAAAGTTTTAAACATTAAACATATTCTGCATAACCAGCAAAACATAAGCAAATTAAATGATTTTTAATACAAGGAATTGGAAAACATTCAACAACAAGAAAAACTTAAGAAAAAGTTTAGTTAAAACAAATTAATTTTTATGTATGAAAATAATTGCGTAAAAAATTGCAACAAAGTTAGAGTAAATGATAGAATTTATCGATTTGTGCGACAGAGACGTAAGTGAAAGATGAGAATTGGAGCGAATCTGTGCTCTGCTATCAATTTCATACATAGTATTACCTTTATATGCAATTCAACAATATTTACGCAATTAATGTTCGACACAATTAACGAATGCCAATAAACCGTAGACTTTGAACATCAGAACATCATTTCGTTTCATTCGCAATAAAGGGGTTTAACTGAATTTCTTCTTCCGATATATTATTGAAGTTCACATTACATAATATAAAAACAGATTTATATTACAGATTCTATTGTACTGTATTGTATTAGCTGGCAAACAAAAACAATATAATGAAAATCTTATGTTTCTTAATACTAAAATTTCGTTTATTGTTTTCGACGACAAGATTACTCATAAATCGATATTCATTGCAAACATTCTTCGTTTAACACAATAGACTGCAATAGTAGAGCAAAATTCTCCCAGTTTTTATCACAAAATTGTAATCAATTACTGAATATTGTGTATACTTTGAAAACTTAATTAAATTTTTTTATGTTCACAACAGAAGTTTGTTTATAAATTATGTAAAAAATTTTTATTACTTGTTTCAGAACTTTTATTACTTTTGTATTGAATAAATTCAAACTAAATATACATTTTTTCTAAATATTTTCCAATAAAAATAAATTTCAAGCCAACTAGAGTAGTTATAATAAAATATCAATATAAATTTTAATAAATATGCTACATTGATACAAATTTGATCTATTTGTTAAAATAAGCGTAGAAAGCATCAAAGTACTTTTATAGTTAAAGTATAATAAATTAGTTGAACAACAAAAAGCCAACAAAGTATAAAATGATTTTTCCTAAGAAACGATGTAATATCGCAGTTATATTTGGTTAGCATTATATTAACTGTAATATCTGGATGAGATCGGCAGTGGCAGTGGCAGTGCCGGTGCCGGTGCTGGCACTGGTGCTGTGTATGAGCTATAGTGTAGTGCATCCCAAGCATATCAATTCGCATATAATACTCTTTATTCGTATATTGCAATCAATTATGCACCCAACTTGAAAGCAATACGATATTCACATTCATCATTGGGCCGCTTCCACAGCCATTTCTATGCATTAATATTTCAGTCGACAACTAAATAATGTATTACAGGACGTCTTTATGATATGATCTTCCCGTGCATTCTATAAAACCCAATCCACACAACAGAGTCTACTATTCAAGTATATTAGAGAACATAACGGAGTAAAAGCCTATGCCTTCATAATTCTTAACCTTATATCAGATGCTTTGCTTTGCACTACAAAAAACTAAATGAAAATACAGTTTCAGCTCAACTCTATCATATGAACGCTTAACATATTTTCCAAACAAAGTATAAAATAAAATATACATTAAGTAAAAAATGAAAGAATGAAGGAATCATTTTTTATAAGCTTTGCAATGAATGGCAAAGGCATACAATACTAAACTGTAAAGTATACGAAATGTTAGCTTTATTTATGGCATCATATTTGGCAAAACGCTTTAGCTGGTCAAAAGGTCAAACGAATTCACTTATTGTCTCTCTTTTCACCAAAATTTATTACAATATCGGTTCAAAAGTTTAGCCAAAATAACAATAAATCTGATTTAATAATTGTGATTCCATACAGTTATCGATAGATTAGACAGTTTTGAGAGTCTGGTGAGTCTGTAGAGCACCAGTTATTGAGTGAGAGAGCACTGGCAGCACCAAAATGTGAGAATAGAATGTGGATCGTATGTAATGCAAGTGTCAGTTCTGGTCTGGATGTGCTCGAACTCACAGCAAGTTGTCTGCAATTTATATATCAATAAAGTTGTTGTGATTTATTCGAGATGTTGGGGTCAGACCTTAAAGGGCTAAGTCGGGGTCGATATGGCTATTAATTCATTCTGTATTTAAATAAATTGGTTTGCATGTGCATATTATAAGCAAAAGTGACCAGTGTAAATTACATTGTTCATTCATTGTCCACACCAGTGTCCACACAATGTCCAGTATGTGTCCGAAATGTTTGCTTCTGTCAGTCGAATCATAAGCATTTTGTGCACTTATGAGTATTGCAGAGCAGCTGCACTGCCTTTATGTGCGGACAGACATCTGCACTAATTTAAATGGACCAGAACTGACCCAATATGCGTATATACATATATACATCATTTATATACCAATCTATATATATATGTCATTTCACCTGAAAACTCAAACAGTACAACATTTGTAATACACTCATAGATTCGAGTGCTTCTGTACCGAAGTTTTCAGTTGTCTCACACTTTGAATATCAGAGAGCATATGGAAGGCCTGGCTTTAAGACGTTGATAAAGGGATAGTACAGTACCTTCCATTCAAACATTCATTCATATTCTGTCAATAAAATATACCAAACAAAATAAATGAGTTAAAACTAATCAATAGATTACTGTTTTAATAATGGAAAGCAATACAAATAACTTATTTAGGATAATTAGATACAGATGTGACTTATTTGTATTAATTATTTATACGATTATAATTAAATTAAAATTATTTACAAAAAGATAATCAAAACTAAAATGTATTCTTAAGAGCGAAAGTAAAATAGATTCAATTTTAGGCATTTTTCAATAAAAAAGAATGTCATCATTGATAAAAGAAAATAATTTTTTGTTTTTATTTGTATTTTGTCTTATATATCATTATTGGCCGGAAAAGTATGTCTTCATAACAAGTCCGGGAAGTGTTTTAGTGTCGATGTAGACCTACAGTATTGGCATAACGTCGACAAATAATAATAACAATTTGATAAGTTATAAGCATAACCATCAGTCATGTTTTGACGACTTGACGGCAATTATGCTCTCGCAGACCAGAACCAATCATTTCGACCACCAGCATGCTCCTATGTTTTTATGTTCTTATGATCAGCATATTTTGAGTCACAGATAAGACATAGAGATCAGAAAAAAATTCTTTTTACCAAAACTGACTTAACCTTCAATCAGCACAAAAACCATGAATTGAAAAAAGTGTGAAGAATGAAGAAAAAATTGAATTTTAAGTTACGATCACTCCATACGACTTACATTCTACTACTACTACGACTCGACTAATCCATTCATGTATGGAAAGCAGAGACAAATGTATTTACTCTCTCAAACAACTTCCCCCAACTTTTGCCGTAATTATCTTCACTTTTTGTTCATATGATTTATGAATTTTTTTCTTCTTCCAAAGCACAGGTAGTGTTCTAACCAACAATCAAATGAAACCAAAAGCCAATCAATGCGAAGCGTATTTACGAATCATTCAATTATATAGTATATTAGAAACCGAAAATTTTTAGTCTTAATTCTCGCCGCAATATATCAATGATTGCTAGCAATGGTTTGGATGACTGGCGGCTATGGATGAGTATCGTTCGGAATCCTAAGGCGTGATTCCGTTACTTTCAAAGGAAATATTTAACCCAAACCATCATATCTGCAAAAAATACATTAGCTTTAGCTTATTGTCTGTTCACCTGTCTATCTGTAATTCTAGTGAATTCGATACTCACACAAGTGTCTCATAAATGCACACATAGTCACACACAACAACACCCAACCCATCCTAATCAAAAATCATATGCTATTATATCATACTGAGACACAATGTAATATATATTTGATAACTATGTAATAAAATCATACTATTTATGCTTATTTGCAAATCTATAGATTGTATAATAAGTTGGACTTTCAGTAATCAATTACAGAATTATAATATTAAATACACTGAACGTCAGAATTATAACATGCTTTGAAATATTGCCAACAAAGCAAATCTGGTTTATTATATGCTTTAAATGAATATATTTTTGATGTAGTATTATATGAAAACACGACTCGAATATATATATCAATAATAATGAAAAGACATAATCCTAAATGTCAACTATTTATATAATATAATAACGACATAATATGTATTAATAGCGTTTGTATTTTATATTAAGCTATTGCAGCGGTTAATGGCATTGACATAATTCTCATAAATGGATGAATCAAAACAATAAAATCCCGGAGCGATAGCGATATGTTATGATATCCTTATTTCAAACCCATTCTAACAATCCATAGAAAACAAATGTTTTATAATAAAGAAAACGCCAAAAGTTTATGGCAATATTGAATGAATAGATGAGCCAATAGATGAGTCTCTGTTTAGCCGTTCGCTAGTTTTGATGGCTTTGACGGCTTTGATGGCTCTTTTAACTGTCGGCTCTTCTAATGGCGAATAAACATCTGGAATAGTGGCTAATCCAGACACGAGAAGACAACAAAGTGCACACAAAAATGAATCTATGCATGTCATCTTGTCTACTGTATACGTTGTATGCCTATGTCTATGCTTATGCCTTGCTCATTTGCTCACTTGCTGGCTCTCTGCTTATGTTCGGTGTTCTTGTTGGGCCACAGAAAACAGCATTTATTAATTAAATAGAATTTTTGAATTTAAAATAGATTTGATATCAATTTGAAAGTCAATTCATTTTATATCATAATTTAGGCTCAATTAGCTGACAGACACAATGGTTAAGCTGTTCATCAATTATTTATTTATATAGCGTTTGTCCGGCGGCTATATTCGTGTTCAACTGACTGTGACTCTGTGGTAGACCAATTCAGAGCTCATACATACAGAGCATTTGATCCAAAAGATATGATTGCATTTCTCCGACTAATTCGATGCTAAGTTTATCATAACTATAAAATTGGAGAAAATGGTTCTTTATTTTGATGCAATTGTAATTTATATAGAGATGACCACTATTTAACTAATGCATTAGACGAGTAAACAATTTATAATAGGTTTATAATTAATTGCATAATTAAGTGTATACGACATCGATTGTCAGCATTTGTTTCACTTCTGTTTTTATACGGTATTAGTTTCAACTCAAATCAAACCAAATGTTTATTTCGAGAAATTAAAGCGCAAAACATATATGACATCCGCAATCAGATGATATTTTTTATGTAATAATTGTGTAATTGTGTAGACACAGGAAGCACAGGTAGGCATATCAAACGCCACTTGTTTTTTTCATTGTCTGTATTAGAAATAATTTATCATTTCTTTTCCCGATTTCCAAATCATGAGAACAGAACTTCGTTTTTCTGTTTTGTCTATAAATTAGATATAAATAGAAATAAAGATATCTTTAATTATGATTATTAATAACTATATTCCCAAACAATTTGCTTTTAGGGATAATTGCTGTTACATTAGCTGAAATATTTATATAACAAAAATATCGACAATTATAGATAATAGATCATCAATTGCTACTACCAGTGCTACTACTAGTGCTAACAAATAAACGAATGTTTGTCTGCATCTGAATACGATGTATATAATATAAGTTTAGATATTTTTTGTTGACCTTGTTTTCCATCCCAAATCGTTTTTATAGCTATAAAAAACTTAAATTACCTTTTATATTTTTATCTGATATATTATTTTATAAATAGTTGCTTAGCTTAAGGTTCAGAATATTTCATATAAAACATAAAAGAATGCAATCATATATATACTGTATATAAGAATAATAATAATTGAAAGAGTCATAAGAAAAGCGTTGAGCCCTAAAAAATTGAAGCCATTGTCGAAAGGGCTTCTGTTTTTGTGATAAAAATTTTTTATTTGATTTTTTAAAGCTATTTATTTTTGTTTGGTTAACTTATTATATCTACAAAGTTTAGAGTCATTTTTTAAGCAAAATTACTTTGAAATAGTTTTTACTTCTTTTGCAAAAATATTTTATTATAAAAACGATAATTTATAACTAGCTAATTATGTTTTTAATATTTAGAGTAGACTTTTTATTTTAAATTAATTTTGAGTAAGTAAGATAATTTACGCATTTAAAAAATTAATTAAGATTTATTATATTTCAAGAATAAAAATAAAGCACTTAAGCATGAAGTGTTTTGGTTATTTTAACAAAAATATATTTATTAAAATATTTAAGTTTATGAAGTTATAATGTTTTTTAACTAAATTATTTTAATTTTGTTGATTTTAGTAATAAAATATATAAAAGTAAAACAGGTGAGCATCTGGCACATAATAAAACTATCATCTGCATTGTATGATAAATATGAATAAAATGTATATTATTTTCATAAACCTGATTGCATTGGCTTAATGTCTGTATTTCCGGAAATACTTATGAGAGAATAATGCGTTCAAATTATGGCCATAATTTCTAACTGCTATGTAATTTGTGGCCAATTTGTGCGTAAAGTTTAACTTTTCCTCAAAACACACCTCAAGCCGAAACAAAAATAATAACTGATTTTAACACTTAATAAAGTTCTGGTTATATATACAATACACAACATAGTATACGCGTATATGATATCATAAAAATAAGTTAAGAAGAAATATGTTTTTCTATCGCTTGGCTGTTGTGCTGTTTTTCTATTAGTGGCTATAATAGAGGAATGAGTACAACTAAAAGTCTAAGCTTAGACCGACCGCACCATATCATACCATACCATAATACCTTACCATATCTTGCCATACTCTGCCATACTTTGCCATACCTGGTCACGTTAAAAACTCATTAAGCAGTTGCCCCTCTCATATGTACATAGTTTTAAACCCCACTAGAATTGAAGGACAATATCATTTCCACAATATTTTTATTTGCAATAAAAATTATGCTTGCTAAATGATATTTGTATATATTTTTTAGTGTCTTTTCGTTATAATTAATAAAACATAAACTCAATTATTAATCATAAATCATATCATAGAGCGGTTAATAAAATGTTCGTTTTTATGCAAGAGCTTCTGTCTAAACATAATTTTTTGAATATTTATTATAGTTATTATGGTTTATAATTAACATATTGATACTAAAGCAAAGTATTTTTTAATAATTATTATAATTATCAGTCATTCAATAGAATTGATGGTAAAACAGAAAAAAAAACATATATAAAGCTAAGTTAAAATATATCAATAGAAAAAATGTTATAATAAATTGAAGGATATCTTTATTTTATTACAGCTGCATAAATACAATTATTATTATTGTTATTATAAAATTTATAAAACATAAAATTTTTAATTATTTAACTCCAAAATAAATATATATAAAAATAATTACCGAATAACAAAGTAATGAAAAAATATTTTAAAAGTTAAATAAAAAACGAAATTTAAGTGTAAATAAAATAATTTATCGCTGACTGTAAATTAAAGGCAGATTTAAGCGTGAGTTAGCAAGAGCGACGACGGAAAGTGTGGTAAATGAGAATCATAGAGGTTTGTGCTGGCTAGGTTAGCTAGATCGGCTATGCTGGCTATGTGTGCATGTGTATGTTGGTTGTACAGTATAGTGTGTAGGCTGTAGGCTTACTCCTGACTCCTAACTCCATTCTAAGTGAAAGAGGAATGACAGGTTGCCCTTGACATTGACCATTACACCAAAACTTGTCAGTACTTCAATGAATTTTAATTGTATTCAAGCGATAGATATCTACCCTGAATATCGGGAGATTGTACGCGTATTATACGAATCAAAAAGTGATTTTTATGATAAATATTAAGGGGCGTACTATACGCCGGATGCGTATTATACGAGCAAAAAACAATATT
>JAQFXP010002154.1:0-16126 GCA_034693685.1 Belba bartosi
ATTTTCATAGCCGTAAATAAAGTTGCGCCAAAGTGCGCATTATTCTACTACTTCGTTTTTGGCTACACATTTCTGAAACTGACTGTAAAAGCTATTTTAGTAGAAAAATTACAGATGCCAAAATAATACATTTTATTGTAATAACTTAATAAACTTAATGATAATACAATCTTAATAACATTTATAATAAAAACGTTTTATTTATATTTTAAATAATATTATAATTCTAATAGATTTATATAAGTAAATATATTTTTCCAATTAGAAGCCTATAATTATTAATTAATTACTTAATCTGAGTGTTTATTTTAAAAATATTTCAATTTTAAGCAAGTTAATTCTCTAAAAGAAGTTTTGTGCTTTATATTCGAATATCGTTTTATATTTTATAGAACTTAATATATAGAAAGAAAAACAAAAATATTTGAGTTATTAATAAGTTAGAGTATTTTCAGGAATCAGGGAACCCCCTAATTTTGAAATTTTGAATTTATCTCCTTCCCCTAACATTTGGTCCGAGAAAATGTACCGCTTTCTCTACTTTTTACCGGCCGCCTTTGGCAGCGGAAAATTATTTTGGTTTTTGCGGACAAAATTAGGAAATTTTCTTTAAATTTGTGCTAACTCCGGTTTAAATTTAGTTAAATTAACTAAATTTAGTTTAAATTCGGATTAAATCTATTTAAATTTGGAAAATTTTTATCAAAATATATAGGGGTTTTAAGCGTTTTTAAAAAAATACCTCCCCTGATCTCCGCTAAGTTTTTGGCCAAAATTTTGAGAAAAATCCCCTCTGATTCCTTGCCTCTGTATCGGCAGACCTTCTCGATCTCTGAAATAGTTCTAAAGTGGAAAAACGTTTTGCTTAATAGATATACTGTAACTCAATAATTGGTTAACATTGAAGGATTTTTTTTAACATTGAAATTAAAATAAAATTTTGATTTAATAAAAAAATTATTTCTATTAAATCTAATTTTGAGTTATCTATAAAACAATCTAAAATTTAATTAAAAAACAATCTAATTTAGACAATAATATTTCAAAATGTATTGGTTGTATTTGATGAATTATATTGGTTTGGTCGTTTTGGTTTTGGTTAATCTCCCAAAACAGAAAATAAAAAAATTTTAATATTTTAACTCATTTTGATTTATATTTCAAGTTTATTTATTGCTTGATTAAGTAGTTATCAAGTTAAAGTTTTAAAACTATGATTTGATTTAAGATAAGATTGTACCGGGGGATTAATTGGGAGGATATTGCTATTTTGGGCCGAAAACCAAAACAACTAATTATAGTATATTTTTAGAAATTATAAATAAATAAGTTTTAGTTATATATTTTAATTTCATTTAAATTTAAAATCATGTAACGTATTATTTCACATATTAGTACATTTACATATAAAGTAAAATATACAATTTTTTTAATTTTACATTTACAGGAATTTAATTTGACAACAAGTTGGCGTTCAAGTTCATGCATTTAAAAAAGTCAAACCATATGAGTTTTATAAATATACTAGATAAGATAATTAACAGGTCGGTAATTTTTCTTATAATAATTAAAATATTTTTTCAAATATGGTATTAAAAATTAAAGCAACCTAAATTAATTAAAATTGTTGCAATTTAGCAGTTTTCTTTAAGTATATAATTGTATATTAAATTAAATCACATAAATCAGTAAATATTTTATACATTTATAATAAAGAGACTTTTAATAAAAAGTTTCAAATGCGTTTATTACAAATGTTTATTAAACACACAAAAACAGTTTAACTGTAATAAATTATTCCTAATAACTAAACTTTATTCTTTAAAAAATAAAGCAGATATGCCCATTTTACTCGTTAAGCAAACAGTTAAAAAAGTAACAAGTATTATAAATTTTTATCAAATATTTATAGTCTAATAATCAGCATGAACAAATTAACCAATCTTATCGTAACAAAGACATTAAGTGATAATTAATTTTAAATTCAAATAAATTGTAATTTTCAAAGAATTCTAAAAATATTTACATTAATAATCTAAATAATTATTAGTAATAAATAACTACCGTATAATAATTAGTTTATTTATCTTGATAAAACACATTGGATTTTATTAAAGTTATCAATTTCTGATTATTTAAATAAACATGATAAAAGTTCATTTTTTTAAGAATTATTAAGTTTAAAAACATAATTAATATTTTGTACAAAATAAATCCAAAATAAAAATTAATATAAAATTAATTTTTAAAATTTAATTTATAAAGTGAAAAGTACAAGCCAAAAAATAATAATTTTAAAAATAAACTAGACAAGGCTTATAAATTATTTTGTTGTTGAACCAGATATATTTATAACATGTTTTAAAAATTAATTTAAAAAGTTAGCTAATTTAAGCTAAAATATGTTTACAAAGTTAAAGTGCATTAAGCAATTTTGCATTGTAGTATTTACAATTGCCAAAAATGGACGCAAAAAGCAAAATATTTGCATACTAATAGTTTAATTCTAGTAGATACATTGTTTTTTTAAACTACTTTTTATTAATTACAATACCAGAATTAGTAGGCGGTTTTTTAATTAGTTTCTGAATTGAAAAATATCAAGGTTTAAAAAAATTTCTTGTGGTTTGTGGAATTTTAAAAGCCATTGTTATTGTTAGTGATTATACTTACAATATATGTAGATGAAACTTTATTTTTAATTTAATCAAAATGTTAAATAAATAGATTTGATTACATTTATTACATTTATTAAATGTTTGGATTAGTTAACAAAACGAAAACATTTATTTTAAATAAATTAAAAGTTACAAATCAAACAAAATTAATTTAAAAATTGTATAGAATATATAGTTATAAAATTAATTTTTATGCTTTAGTGTTTAAAATTTAGAGTTATTTTCAAATTATTATAATTTACTAAGATAATTTAATATATATGTTGTCTATTTAATTTTTTTAAGCAGGTCTAAACATTAAAATTAATTTAAATACTATTTCTAATAATAATAATAAATATTACTAAAAAAGTTATGTTAAAAAAGTTAAGCTATAATGAAGTCTATAATGTAAAACTAATAATGTAAACGTTTTATCTTGCTTGTAATTTTTGTTATCGATAATATAGTAAGATGTTTTTATACGTAATTTCGGCATAATCTTTGTATTTAATTATACGTTTACCTAGTTTAAACAAGTTAGAATGTTTTAGTGGTGGTCTTGTGATAAAAATTTATTTCTAATACCAATAAACTCAAAATTTTTAATACTATTGACAGTTTACGTAAGATCTCTTGGCTTTAGCACTATTATTACAATTGATATTATTATTAATCAATTACTAAAATTTACTATTATTGTTTTATTAAACTTAAATTGTTTATTTACAGTTATATTTAATTTGTAAAAATTATTTTTTAAATTAAACAATTTTATCTAGTTAAAAACACTTCATTATATATATATGTGACGCGAATATTCCTTAAAGTTTATAATTATCTATGTTTTTAGGTTCAGTAAGATTTGTTTCTTAAGATTAAAGCAACTTGTGAGACATAAATCTACCGGCTTAGTTTAATTAAATAGATAATTAAAAGTTAAAACAATATCAAAACCACAGCCCAATAATAATGAAAAAATTATTGATTTCTTAAATTTAAGATAGATAATACTCAAGAATATATAAATTTAACAATACAATTATAAATGTCTAAATTATTATATAATTAATATGCAATTATTAGAAAATTAATTTAAAAATTAAAAATATTTATATTTAAATATATTATATTTTATTAAATAACAAAAAATGGAAACAACTAGCAATCATAATAAACCAGTTAATAAATTTCAAAAAGTGTTTCAATTTATTACCTTGTTAACTGTTGAGCCAGTTTTATTTTTAGTAATGCTAGCATACGGTTTAAGAAATTTACCAAGCGAACAATTAATACAAGACAAGATTTGTTTGCAAAAATTTAATTTATCCGAACACTATTGCGCAATGTTGCCAAAATTGAGCGAGGAAGAAGACTATTTGTCGATGAAGTCAACTGTTTTGGCAGAAGTAACAAAGTTTACATTATATACGACATTGTTTGATACAATGCCGGCACTATTGGCCGCGTTATTTGTTGGTGCCTGGATTGACAAGTATCAGGATGGTAAAAAAGTTTTGTTTATTGCATCGACTGCAGCCGCAATGGCTGAAAACTTGATTTATTTTCTCAATGTTTATTTTTTTAATATGTGTAAGTTTATAATTAATTCTTTTTTTAATAGTTAAATTTTTATACAATTAATATTATTTTTACTATTTTAATAAAATATGTTTTTAATTAAGATTATTTTTTGACTAGCTGATTATTGTATATTGTTAACATATATTCCCGCAAGTCTAACTTCGGGCCGAATTGGTTTATTTACTGTTTTCTATGCATACATCTCATCGACCACACCCTCTAATTGGCGATCATTTCGATACTTGATCGGCGACTTTGCAGTATATATAGGTAAGAAAACTTTTAACATGATTAAATTACGAATCATGGTTAAATAACATAATTTATTTACAATAAATATTATAATATCAATATATTTAATTTATTAATAAATTATATTATTGTTAGAAATATTATTTTGAGTAAATTTTAAAATTTTTCATATTAATTAATTTTAATTACATTATTTGTACTAGCTATACCAGTAGGAACACTAATAAGTGGCCATGTACTTAACACTCCAATAATATTTAAAATTGGCAAGTTGCACAACTATGCTGCGGTTTATTTACTGGGTACATTAGCATGTCTAATTGCACTAATATGGTCGATATTTGTAATTAATGAGAAAAGAGACATTGTCAAATTTAAAACACACTTCAGCGATGAATTAATTGAAACTAACAGCAGAGGAGAAGAAATAATTTGTGAAAAACAGAAACAATTTGACGACAATAAACACATACATCCGATACGACTGTTGTTTAGTTTGGATAACATTGTAGACATGTTTAAGACGTGTTGTAAAAAGCGGACAAATTATGTGAGACTTCAGATATGGCTATTGTTTATATCGATGGTATGCTATATGACGACTAACAACGGTTCGAAAATATTTTGGTACCCATTCGTACAGTATGTCTACGAATGGAATACTGAGGAATACAGTACTGCATCCGCTTTATCAACAATTGTTAATGCAGTTGCTATGGTTACGATTGCTCCGATTTTTATCAAGGTAATTTTGTATTAATTATATGCTAACTAATTTAAATATAAAAATTATTTACATGTTAGTTAATTATTTGTAAATATAAAATGCAATTTAATATTAAGTGCTAAATATGATTAAGTTTAATCAAAATTTTTAAATATTTATTAGATTATTAAAATCAATGACATAAATCTGGCAATAATTGGACTAAGCTCACTTTTTGCACAAAATTTGATTAGAGGTTTAATCTTAAGTCCAACTGGATTTCACATATCAATAGCTGCCGGTGCGCTTTGCACATTATCAACACTCAGTATGCGATCACACTGTTCAAAAATAGTCGAGCCAAAAGAGCTAGGTAAAGTTTTTAGCTTAATGGCTGCTATTGATTCTATTGGACCATTAGTAGCGTCGCTAATATTCACTAATGTATTCAATGCAACTATGACTACAATGCCTGGAATGGCATTTCTATCAGCTGCTGCAATTATGATTATTCCCAACTTGGCAAATATTTGGATTGGTACTTATACTGTCTTACCAGACTCTATTGCAAATAAAAAAGAAAATAGTAAAAATGATAAATTTTTGAAAGTTGTTACAAAATAAAAAAATATATTTTATATATTTTTTATACTTATTAAGTGTATTACTTACTTTAATTAATTAATATTTAATTTGTTAATTTTTTTATGTTATTTATAAAATATTATACGTAAAAATTACTTTATAAAACTAAATATTTAAATGCCATATTTTTGTATATAAAATAATAATTTTGTAGTAATTAATTTTTAAATATAATTTTTTATTTGTTATTAAAATTTTAAACTATAAAGTAAGATACATTAATATTTGCACATTATTTTTATTTTAACAATATGTATTTGACATTTTAAATACTAGATAAGATAACTAACAGGTTAGTAAATTTTTATAATAATTAAAGTATATTTTCAAGTATTCTAAAAAGTAGCAACATGCTTTAATTTTAATTAAATTGTCATTAAGTTTATTTGATTATATTGAGTAACTCAGTATTTAATTTATACCATTACTGATTAGATATATATAATAACAAAATACCAAGTTGAACTAATTAATCTATTTTATTATAACAAAAGCATTAATTGCAAGTTAATTGTGTTTTCAATTAGATGATAAAATTTTAGATAAATCTGCACTAAAAATCAGGATTAAATATTGAGTAATATTTAAATAATATATTTTTTATATCAAACTAATATAGCAAGTCTAGAGTTTTAATAGAAAGTCAGTTTTTGCACAAATTACGCATATTTTGTAATGCATTAAAAATATAAATAAAATATAAAATGGAAACAAATTCTACTTTTAATTTGGATAGTCTTTAGTTGTTATTCTAAATAAGCGATAAAATGCATTAGTAATGTGTAGTAATTTTTTTAATTTAATTTAATTTTAGTGAACTAATAAGTTGTCTAAAGTATACTTTGACAATTTTTTAAATTATATCTTAAAATACTAATGTATAAAATATGTGAAAATATAAAATTAATGTTTTTTCAATTTAATTGTGTTTATTTAAATACAAATTAATTATTTCAAAGTTAAAAAAATATTTTAACATATATAAATTACAGTAAAATTTAGTATGTTTAAAAATTTGATTCAAAAATATTTATTTTAAATAATTATACATAAAAAATACGATCCACGATGTTAAATATATAAAATACATACGCTAGTATGCTTAGCATTGATCTGGCGTATAAAGAATATTAATATATGACTATTTAATATAAACTTTAAATCAATGCTAATCATACTAGCTGATACAATACAACTTATTTAAACGCAAATTAATTTTTAACTATATTTCCTTAAACTATTGGTATTTGAAAATAAATTTTTAATTAACATACTTCATATATTTTTGGCACAATTTTGGCGCAAAAATTTTTAATACCTGGCTTACACCCCATCGGAAGAAAGTAAAATGTATTATTTAAAAAAATTTGACTTTGTTTATTAATAAATAGTTACCTGTTTTTGAACAGAATGTTGTAATAATTTTTGTATTTAATTAAACATTTAATTGATTTGTATTAGTTGGCAAGGCAGTGGTCTTGTGATATGAGATTACTTCTAATAATGATAATAAGAAATCTGACATTTATAATACAATTGGCACATATTGATATTTTGTCTTCTTAGATTAATACAATTCAAGCATTTGATAAATATTATTTTTGTCATAAAATTAGTTTAGTATAAATTATCTAAAAGAAACCATAAATTATAAAAATTATTTGTTTTTAAATAATAGTTTTATTTAGTTAAAATATACATAAAAAATTAAAATATAACTATAATGTAGTTATAATATTTTTAAATTAATGCTCTGAAACGTTTTTATTAATTTTTTTATATGTCATAAGATTAAAGTAACTTGTGAAATTAAAAATTATTTTAATCTTATTTCAAATAAATAAATTTGAGATATATACTGCAAATTCAAAGATAAGCAAAACAATTCTTAATTGATTAATTTTTAAAATAACGCTTTTCATGTTTATATAAGCCATTATAAATTTTACATAATTAATTCAAAATTTTCATTTTATCAAAACAGTTTTAAACTTATTATTAAAAAAATAATAATTTTTAAAAATCATATTTTATTTTATACTTTAAATTAAATAATAAAATTAAAGATGAATGGAACTAGCAATCAATATAAACCAGCTAATAAAACACAAAAAGTGTTTCAATTTATTGCCTTGCTAACAGTAGAACCAGTTTTATTTTTAGTATTGTTTGCAAATTATATAAAAAATTTGCCAAATGATCAATTAATACAAGATAAATTGTGTTTGCAAAAATTTAATTTGACCGAGGACTATTGCGAACAGCTGCCAGAAATGAGCGATGAAGATGACTATTTGTCGGCAAAATCATTGGTTCTGGCTGAAGTAACAAAGTTTTCATTATATACTTCCATGTTAAACACAATACCGGGTTTGATAGCTGGGTTATTTGTCGGCTCTTGGATTGACAAGTACCAAGGCGGTAAAAAAGTGTTGTTTGTAGCAGTTTCTTTAGCCGCAGTTTTTGAACACTTGATACTTTTTTTCAACGCTTATTTTTTTAACATTTGTAAGTTTGTTTTATTGTTAAAAATTTCATATTATTTAAGCAAAATTAAATTTTTTAAAAATAACTCAATAACATTAAATTAATTAAACTAGAATTATGAATATATAAATTTTTTTATTATATTTTAACAAAAATAAATATTTGAGTTTTTAACAAACTAAAAATTTTATGACTAGCTGGTTATTTTATCCTGTTATCATATATTCCGTCAAGTCTAACCTCGGGTCGAATTGGTTTATTCACTGTTTTCTATGCATACATATCGTCGACCACACCCTCTAAATGGCGATCATTTCGTTACTTAATGGGTGATATCGCCGTTTATACAGGTATTAAAAATTTTAACTTGATAAAATTATTAATTATAAACTGCAAATAATGATTGTACCAAAAATAATAGAATAACAAATATATATACAAAATATTTACATTAACTAAGCTAATTAATTAATTTAAATAAATACCTTGATAACTATAATTTATATAAACTTTTACCCTAGCTATACCGTTATCAGTATTAGTAAGTGGTCACGTACTTAATACCAAGCCATTATTTAATATTGGCCTTTTGCGCAACTATGCCGGTGTTTACTTGATTGGCTTTGTAACATGTCTAATTTCATTTATCTGGTCTATATTTGTAATAAATGAGAGAAGAGACTTTGCCAAATTTAAAATACATTTTAACAATGATACAAACAAAACTAACAGCAGAGAAGAGGAAATAATTCGCGAAAAACAGAAACAATTCGACGACAATAAACACATACATCCGATACGACTGTTGTTTAGTTTGAATAACATTGCAGACATGGTTAGGACGTGTTGTAAAAAGAGGACAAATTATGTGAGACTTCAGATATGGCTATTGTTTCTATCGATGATATGCTATATGACAACAGATACCGGTTCGAGTGTTTTCATCTATCCGTATGTACAGCGTCTCTATAATTGGAATACTGAGGATCTTAGCAATGCGTCCGCTATGATGAACATTACTAATGCAATTGCTTTGATTACTATTGCTCCAATTCTTATCAGGGTAATTTTGTTTTTGTTAATTTTGTAATTAGTTTTAACTTAAAAAGTGTTTACATTTTATTTAGTAAATTTTTTAAAATTTAAAATAATTATTTAAAATAAAATAAAAACATAAAATAATAAATATTATTTTATTGTACAGTATATTAGATATATTATATATAAATTGCTAATTATAATATATTTTAATTAAAATTATTTTAATATTTTTAGATTGTAAAAGTCAACGATATAAATCTTGCAATAATTGGACTATGCTCATATTTTGCACAATATATGTCTCGTGGTTTAATCTTAAACTCAAATGGATACTACGTATCAATAGCCACCGGATCATTAGGAGCGGTGTCAGCAATCAGCATGCGTTCGCACTGTTCAAAAATAGTTGAACCAAGAGAGCTAGGTAAAGTTTTTAGTCTGATGTCTGCTCTCGATTCTATTGGACCATTAATAGCATCGCTGATATTTTCTAATATATTCAATGCAACTATGGATACCATGCCTGGAATGACATATCTAGCTGCAGGTGCAATTATATTTATTCCTATTTTAGCAAATATTTGGATTGGTCTTTATACAGTTTTGCCAGATATTAATACTAATGAAAAAAAACAATGAAAATGATAAAATTTCAGAAGTTGTAGCCAAATAATTATATTAATAAATATAAAAATATATATTATTTATTTTAATATTTAAATTGCTTTTTACTAATTATTTGGCTTAATTGTAATTTTTACTTTAATTGTATGGATTTTAAAAACAGTTTAATAAATAGAAATTAATTTATATTACTATTAAATTAAGTAAAGTATTCTTGTTAAATTTAATTGAAATAAAGTTGAAAGTGACGTACTGATTTTTGTAAAGATTAGATTTGATTGTTTGCGTTGAGTTTAGGGTTCTAATTTTGTAGTTATAAACATGTTTCAAGTATATTAACCCATATAAAACTTACTTTTTATATTATTACAGTTTGTAATTAATTTAAAATATAAATTATTTTATTAAATTTTATTCTAATTTTATAATAAGCTTCTATTAAACTCATAGTAAGCCTCCTTTTATATTGCATTTTTCTTCAATCCCCGGCAATGATATTTATATATTTATTAAAATATTGAAAAATATTTGTTTTAATAATAAATTACAAATTAATAACACAAATAAAACTTTATAAATTATAAAGTTAATTGAACAAATTTACATTAGCATTTATTTATTTCACTAAATAACTACGAAATTATTTATATTTTAACATTAAATAATTGACATTTTATATGCTAGATAAGATAAATAACAAGTTGTTAAATTCTTTATAATAATTCAAGTATTATTTTAAGAATTAAGACGACTTATATTAATTGAAATTGTCACAAGTTAGCAGGTGCCATTAAATGTATATTAGATTAAATCACGTAATTCAGTAAATATTTGAAACATTTATTGAGTACAAACATATATATCATTAGATAATATTTGATTAGAGTTCAAAAAGCTTTTATTAAAATAAAACTTTAACTCATAGATCGAGAAGGGGTAGATCAGACAAAAATCTTTACTGATTTTAAAAATTTGGGATTTATGATAAATCATTTATCCCCCTCTAGCATTTGGTCCGCGAGAAGAAACCCCCTCGACTTTTTGTTAGCCGGAAATGTTTTGGTTTTTTTTGGCCAAAATTTGAAAATTTTCTTTAAATTGGTGCTATATTCTGTTTAAATCCAGTTAATTTAAATAATTTTAGTTTAAATTTAATTTAAATCCAGTTAAATTAATCAAATTTTTATTATAAATATATGGGTTTTTGAGCGTTTATGGAAAATTTTTCCCCTGATCTCCCTCCTAGGTTTTTGGCCAAAATTTTGAAGAAAAAAATCCCCCCTGACCACCCCCTAGATCGGCCTACCTTCTCAATTCCTGCTGTAAATTAAACATACAAAAACAATGTATCTGCAGTGGAATAAGTTTTATCTTTTAATACATTGCAGATATGCTCTTTTTACGTGTTAAGTAAATAGTAAAAGTAAAGATTATAAATTCGGGACAAATCTTTACTTATGTCTATGCTAATATAATACCAATTTGAACAAATTGACTAGTTTTATCTTAACAAAAGAAACGTGTGGTAATTAATTGAAGTCTCAGATAAAGTTAATTTGAAAGAATCCTAGAAATATTTACACTAATAATCCGAATAAAAAATTATTGATAACTTACTAATAGTATTTATTCTGATTAGTTGATAAAAAACCATTGATAATTTGTAATAATTTTTAAAATTTTTATATTTGATATTAGTAAGCTAATATATTATTATCTGATTAAGGTGATCTTTAATTAATTTATTAATTTCTGATTATATAAATAAACATGTTGACAATTAATTTTTTATATAAATATAAAAATTCTTAAGTTAAATAAAACACAAATAATATTTTGTATAAAAATAAAACTAGAATATTTAAAAAAGATAAAAATTTTATTATATGTTATATAAAATATTTAAAATATAAAATGGAAAATACAAGCAGAAAAAATAATTTTATAAATAAACTACAAACTGCAAATAAATTTTTTAGTTTATTAACTGTCGAGCCAGTTTTATTTATAATATTTTTTGTAATTAGTATGAAAATTGTTCCAACTGGTCAGTTAATTCAAGATAAAATATGTTTAGGAAAATACAATGCATCAAGCGATTATTGTTTTAAATTGCCCGAAATGGACGCGGATGCCGATTATTTGCATATTAAAAGTTTAATTCTAGCAGATTCATCGCGTTATACTTTGATTGGAACTTTAATAATTACAATACCAGGACTAGTGTGTGGATTGTTTATTGGTTCCTGGATTGATAAATATCAAGGTGCTAAAACAATTATGCTTGTTGCTTTTTCTATTTGTGGCATTTTAGAAGCATTGGTCTATATTGCTAATGATTATTTCTACAATATATGTAAGTAAAATTTTATTTTATTTTTGATTATTTTATGTTTATTTGTAACATATTAATCATGTTTATTTATATAAAATTTTAATTGCAAAATTTATTTTATTAGCATATTATTATTTGCTGCTTGGAGTGGCTGCAAGTACTTTGTCAGGTGGAATTATTTCCTCGCTCACTGCTATTTATTCTTATATCTCAACGACTACACCACCTAAATGGCGAGCATTAAGAATGATAATTGGTGAAATTTTCTTATTTTTAGGTAAGCAAAATAAGTTATTTATTTATGTTTTTATAGTGAATAATTGGTGTAATAAATAATTTAAAAAAATTTATTTCAATTTTAAAAACATCAAATATTTTTAAATTATTTAAATAACATACAATAAGCACGCCATTGTGTTTACGTAAAAAATGAACATATACCAAACTTAATTGATCTTTATCAAATGTTAAATATTTTAATATTTGATAAATTATTTTTACATTTAAACAATTTTTTATATTATTATTTATTTAATTAAAAAAATTATATTAAATTTTAATATTTGTAATTTATTAAAAATTAAATATTTAAAAAAATTAAAATATTAATATAAAATTTTATAAAAACAATTGTTTATTTAAAATTTAATTAAAAATTTTTATTAATTAATTTACTTAAAGTTAAATACTGTACATTACTTTTGTACAGAGTTGCTTTTTAAAAAAAATTTTGTTAAATAATTGAAGCGTTATTTTTGCCTTGGTCATTTGATTAACAGTTATTTATTTGTAAATGGTTTAAAATGCCATATTAGACGTCAATTAAAAGTGGCCACTAAATGGCCACTAAAGCATTTCTGCTTATTTATAAATTAATTAACTAACAATAATAAAATATAAAAAATTTAACTTGAGCGTTACGTACACAATATATTGATATACAATTAAAATATTCTACTACAAAGTGGCAGGTAAGTCAATTAAGCAAATTTGGCTTAATACTTCATATTTAAATTCTATTAAAATTTAATGGTCAGGCGAATCCTAACTAATAAACGCGTTACTTTAGTCCTGAAGATTGTGAGATCAAATCCCACTACAAGCTAATTTATTTGACTAGCTTACTAGCATTATATTAATATTTAATTATTTGTAATTCTGTTTTATAGGCTCTCAATGAAAGTCAGCTATGCTGAGAAAACAGCCTGTATAAATAAATTCAATTTAATAAAATTAATAATGTAAATTAATAAAAATTTAATTTTATAATTGCATCTAGCTTCACCATTAGGCACATACATTGGTGGTCAAGTATTAAACAGTAATACAATGTTTAAAAGCGGACAATTGCACAATTATTCCGGTATATATATAATAACAGGCAGTGCAAATCTTATAGCATTAGTCTGGGTTATATTGCGAGTTAATGAAAATAGAGACATGCAAAAATTTAAAGAACTTTCGGAATTAAACGAAATTGAGACGGAATTAGAAATAACTAATAAACCGGAAATAATTTGTGAAAAACAGAAACAATTCGACGACAATAAACACATACATCCGTTACGACTGCTGTTTAATGTCGACAATATTAAAGACATGGTTAGGACGTGTTGTAAAAAGAGGACAAATTATGTGAGACTTCAGATATGGCTATTGTTTGTTGCAATGACGATTTATATATTAGGGCGTGTTGGCGGAGTGCTATTTTTATTTCAATTTGTACAAGATGTTTATGACTGGAATAGCGAGACTTATAGCAACATTTCAGCAATCGGTGATATAATCAGTGCTATAATGTCGACCTTATTTGCGCCGTTGTTTATGAAGGTAAGATTATTTGTACAAGCAATTTAATATATTATTTAAAAATAATTATTTTTAATCAATATTTACTTAGTTTTTATCAGATGGTAAGTAGCTCGGCTGCTATAGGAACAGATTAGTAAAAGATGTTTAATATGTGTCAAAATGCCATTTATAATTTTAATAAAAGTTAACTCGATTCAATTAGATTTAAACTAAATTTAAACCAGATATAATAATTTTGAATTATTTTTATAATTTTGGCAAGAAAAATTACAATTGAAGAGGAAAGGGGGTACTATTATCCAAACCAAATGTTTGGGAGATAAATGCCAATTTTCGAAATCAGGGAGACCAATTTTGACTGATCCCCATTTTTCTCAATTTTTATATTTTATTTAAAAAATAAATATATATATATTTTTATGATTAAATAAATTACTCTGATTATCTATTAGGTTATCAAGTTCAAAGACACAAGTTTGGTGGTAATTGGTTTGATATCATTTTATGCCCAACTTATGATCCGGGGCTTATTGCTAACCGATATTGGGTTTTATATGTCAATACCAGCAGGAGCACTTAGTTCATTTGGTTCAGTAGGTATACGATCACATTTGTCCAAAATAGTTGAACAACAAGAGCTAGGTAAAGTTTTTAGTTTAATGTCAGCCATTGACGCAGCCGTACCATTCATAGCATCACTAGTCTTCAGCTCTGTATTCAATGCGACAATTGATGTGATGCCCGGTTTGTCTTTTGTTATTATCGCCGGACTATTGATTATTCCTATTATATCGATGTTTTGGATCGATATCTATACTGTTTTACCCGATTTAGATGATAAAAATGATGTTGTTAATAATGTTAAAGAAATTGATTAGATTTATTGCAAATATGTTTTGTTTGTAAATAGATTCTTAAAATATTTTGTTAAAATTTTTAAATATTTTTTAAACATTAAATTATAATTTTTTATTACTAGTATTTGTACTAAACTTTTTGACTTAATTTAAATAAAATCTAACTAAACATTAACTTAAATATTTTACTTTTGTTTGGCAATAAATAATTTTAAAAAATTATATTCTTTTATTTCAATTTACTAGTAAACTTTAATTTAATCATTTATATATTATTGTTTATATATATAATATTTTATATAATTAAAAATTTCTAAAAATATTTTTCTGCATTCAATTACACAATTTACTATTCTGCATTAATTATAATCTTTTATATTGGTCTTAAGATATGAATCTATCTTTAATGCCAATAAACTTGAAATTTACAATACTAGTGGCACGTATTGACAATTGGCATATCAATAGTCTTGAAATCAGCACTATTAGCGCAATTAATAATTATTAATATTATTTCATAATTATCTGTAACTGTTTAACCAACAATAACAAAAAATTTATAAATAATTACGAGATCTGGATAGAAGGCCTCCGCTTTTTATTTTTTTAAACTATGAGAATCAAAAGTACTCATCAAATCAATACTATTAAAATTTAAAATAAAAATTTAGGGTAGATACAATATATTTTAAAGATATTTGATATTTCTAAATTGCCAATTTAAACAGCATATCTTTAATAATACTTTTGATCAGTGTTAATGTTTATATCTTGACATTAAACCAACTTGTGGCATTTATCAATCATTTGACTTTAATTAACCGATTAAAATCGGAATGGCACAAATACCAAGATAAAAACAATCTTTAAATTAATTAATTTTTAAATAAATACTACCCACGTTGTTAATCTTATACAAACTTAACAAACATAATTTAAAATGTTTTATTTACCAAATATATTATAAATAATTACTTAAAATTTAGTTTAAAAATCATTATTATTTTAATATATATTACTTAATTAGATAAATAAAATGAAAATAAATGACAATCAATCTAAACCAGTTAATAAATTTCAAAAAATGTTTCAATTTATCACCTTGCTCACTGCAGAACCAGTTATA
>JAQFXP010002155.1:0-16118 GCA_034693685.1 Belba bartosi
CTATCCTATCATTAAAATAAACATATATTTATTTAATAGCAAAAATTTTCAGCCGACTTCGATTGGATTTGTCTGTATATATTAATTAAAATTATTTTATAAAAATTTTACTTTAGCGAGTATTAGAAGTAGGATGTGCAAACGGGTCTAACTTTAAATATTATCCGGATAACTGCAAACTAGCTGCACTCGAATACAATGAAAATTTTAAAAATACTTTTTTGGAAAACGTCGCCAAATATCCGAACATTGAATTCGAGAAATACATAACGGGTTCTATCGAAGACATGTCGGCCATTGAAAGCGATTCTATGGATGTAGTGCTCATAACACATGTACTCTGCAGTGTTGGTAATGATAACATTAATGTTATGTCGGCTTTATGTGAAATCAAACGAGTGCTTAAAAAGGTAAATATATTGATTCGATATTAGTATTTAAATATAAATAATATTTAATTTAATTTATTTTTTCTTCTCTAAAGAGCGGAAAATACATATTTCTCGAACACGTCTCCTATGATCGAAATGATATGTCAAGTAATATCTGGAATTTAATTCAAAATATTGTAAATCCAGTCTGGCGTTTTTTCATGGGTGGTTGTAATTTGCAACGTAATCTCTGGATTCATATTAAATCAACTGGGTTTTCTAATGTTAAAATTAACCATGATTATCCCGAAGCGCTTCCACGCCTTATGCGGCCTCAGATTTGGGGATTTGCGCAAAAATAAACTTAACTACTTAATTTATATTTTAATAAATAAATATTCTGATATCAAAATATCATTTAACTTATTATCAGCGCAACCACCTTGTCACATTTTTGATAGCACTTTCTGATTGCATCAGATGGTATAGAAAAATGTAAACAAATTACGAGTTGTAAAAACATATGAGGTTCTAAATTATAAAAATTAAATTTGATTTAAAACTCAATACTGTTATGTCGATTATTTATAATCAAGTTAAAGTTTTTGAACTTTGATTTTCTTTAAGTTAAGATATGCTAAGGGTTTAACTGAGAAGATAAAATTATTTTGAACTGAAAACCAAAACTTCTGATTATATTACAGAATAGTATTAAAATTTGGTTCAAATTTTTAGCATGCTATTAAAAAAAATCACAAATGATTCAAGTTATTCAAATTTAAATTAGAGTAATTGAATATAAAGTGATATTATTTTTAAAGTAAACAACACACTATATATGTGAATACACAAGGGAGATTTTGAATACGAAAATTACGATTTCATTTTAAACATAGATTTTTGAATTTGTACAACACTGATGATAAACGTATAGAAAAAATATTCCACTCTTTCACCATTACAACAATACGTTTTAAAATAAAGATAACACACAAACAGATCACTAATCAAACATACCACACAAGGATAGTATCCGTATTACTGTACGTATTGGAAGTGTATATTTTGTGATTTCTGTAAAGTTTTTAGAAGACATTTATATATAAAGGGGTTGTCAGGATTTTACAATGATGATTAGCTATTTAGTTATTATTGTTTTCATTAAGATATATGATGCTTATGATAAGTCATTATTACTGACATATTATTTTAAAAATTGTTTTTTTAACTGTAACTATTAATGCACTAGCGTGTTTTATAATCTTATATTTTAATATTAAATTACAGGATAATGACAAAAGATAACTGAGATTATTTTTACTAAATTAAAGTGTTATATAAATATCGTTAATTTAATCAAGAAATGTTTTTATAAACAAATAACTTGTAACGAAAAATGTTTAAAAAATTATAAACATGAATTCAATGATATTCAATGGGCTTAAATTGTGCTAAACGTATAGAGAACGTATTCCACTCTTTTACTAACGCAGCATTATTATTTATTTTAGTCAAGGTTAATGTTATAAAAATAAACTTTTCAAATACTTTTAAATAAAATACTGCACCTTATATGTTTTATATTCGTTTTAATTAATCTGTTATTTTAAATTTAATGTTTGATTAAATTATGCTAGTTATTATTTAAATTAAATATAATTTTAATTAACTTATTAAATTTTTCGTAAAACTAGCATGTGTTAATCACAGTTAAAAAGTTATTTTTGTATTTTACGTTAAACTATAACTTAGTGAATACTCAGGAATTTATTGGAGAAGTTTTGTGTAAGTTAATCAAATATATACATGAGGTAATTTAATATTTGTATCTAAATAATTATTAAGTTACTCAGAGTCTTTTATTTATTACAATATTTATTTATTGTATAATAACAATATATAATATAATAACTCATTTATTGTGTTACAGAAAGTCAATTAACAAAACGCATAGCATTTTGCTTTATAATAGATTTTATAAATGTTTAGCAATTTAACTTTGATTATACTTTAACTCTAAAAATTCTTTAAATTTAAAGTTTAATAAAAATTACATGGTAACACTAATCTTTAATAGTAATCAATAAATGCGATTTAATGTTTAGATAGTTTCTTAAACCAGTATTGAAGTATAAACATGAGTTTCTCTGCAATACTCAATTAAAAGCGCCAATAAGTACGTCTCTTTTATGTACTGACCCCAAAAATAGTAATTTAATTTAACTTTAATTTAAATTAATTAAATTATAACTATATAAGTTTTTAGCACATGAAAATTCCCATTTTATAATTTTTTACAAGTTTGTACAGACATTTAAAAAGAAGGGAACAATCAGGCAAAAATCTCCTCTCTGATTTTGACAATGAGCATTTATCCCCTAGCATTTAGTCCACGAAAAGGTTCCCCCCCCCCTCTACGATTTGCCGAAGGCGGCCACAATTTTTTAAGTTTTCAATTAGCGTTCAAGTTATCAGTTGATAATAAACTTATTCATATTTATATTTTAACAATTATTCTTGATTATCAATGTACTTTGCTAATAAACAAATAAAGTAAATTGTAACTTGAGCGCTACTTATATGTTATTTTGATATATTATTAAATTAAATTAATTTTTAAAAATAGAAGATCAGAGCTTGCTCAATTTTTTATTTAAAATTTAAAAAATAAATTATAAAGTAATAAATTAGTATAGTTATCAATAATTTATAACAATTTTAAATACAAGAATTAACATTTAATTTATCTAATGTACCCAGTCAATTGACATATTCTTTCTGACAAACTTGGTCCATCATTGAACGCCATAATTGAACAAATCATGTCAAGGGATCAATCAATTCAAATTTGTACAAGCAACAGATAAAGTATTTGGCGCATCTATTGGCAAACTAAAATTTAAAAAACTTGAATGTCAAATATTTGACCATTTACTTCAAATTGGTGAAATCTGCGACAAACATAATATTTATCTTTTACTAAGCATCACAATTGAGCCGTAAAATAAAGGATCAAGTTGACCAGTCGGCTAAATTAATCTTCAATCCAATCTGAGAAAATATTAGTCAGTTTCCGGATTTACATATATCCGTCGACTACTATAAAAGCCTCGGCAGTACATAAGTATAAGTATAAGTGAGAAGTGATGTGTTGTACGGTTGTTGTTGGGTCTGACTAACAATTTTTGTTAGATTTGTATAGCGGCGCCTCAATTAATAGTGACAAGATAGGATTAGATAAATTAGCCAAATATATAATTGAGTTTGATGCTTATTTCAAAACATGGCATGAGAGAATGTTTGACATTAATTCTTGTCAAGTGTCAAAAAACGTGCTGAAAAATCAGAGATGGTGGTTTGGGCTAAATTAAATGATAATTTTTTAACTTCTAAATATCGTAAATATCAATTTGAATATTTAATAAAACTGAAGTTAAACATTAATTGACTTCATATTCAACAATAATTTAGTTTTGGTTTTATGTTTAATAAGTTATTATAATAATAATCTAAACAATTAGTGACATAAAATATATTAGTAAATTGTAACATGTAACAATCTTGTTATTGGAAAAAATGTCCGACAAAATTAGTGATAACGATTGGAAGAGAGCAACTGATAATATTAGACTATACTTTCAAAGACCCGATCCTAATGGCAATCAAAACTTAATCAATGATAAACTTCGAAACACAATTGGTTTCGCAATGGGTCTTCCCACTAGCATGCCACAAACAGATAGGGAGATTAGAGCTGCCAAAAACGAGACATACTGCTATTTTAAAGGCAATAGTTATGATGCTATTGAAGTGATCAAGCAACAAATTTATACAATTACTCCAAACGACGTTTGGATTTGTATTATTCCTATTGAGTTGGTCTATAGAGATAATATTTATGAGTTAATAGTGTTTAGAGTAAAAGACAGAGAGAATTACTACCGTTTTATTGACAATTGTGGCCGTTATTACTCGACATGGGATGCCTGGAAAAACAACAATAAAGTTTGTTATGGCTTTGCTATGAAAATAAACAGTTATGAAATCCTTTAAAAATAATTTGAAAAATCATGTTTGGCAGAGCTCAGTAGATGGCATAAGCTCTTTGCCCCAAATCATAATTTTTGAATTTATTTTGAAAGTATTTTTATAACTCTTTATTTTAATGTACAATTAACAAGTTTGTATACTTCAAAATACAGACACTGTATTACAGAGTACAGAATACAGAATATAACAATTTATACTGTATCATTTGTCCTGATTAGCTACCCCCGGGATTTGTGGTTTATCCCTTAAATGGTCATTTAAGAAATGATCCAATACGTTATGATAGGCCAGGTTGTAGTTACTGTAAAACTCCCTCGGCCCGAACAAGAGCCAAAATAGTCAAAGCTCTCGACTGGACATCAACCGGTGTTGGTATCGGTGCAGGAGTTGCCAGCTTTTTTACAGGTGGTCTTGCTATTCCTGTAATTGCAGCTGGTGCTTCAGTTTATGGTTTAGGCAGAACTGTTGGAGAGGTAGCAGATCGGACAGTGCATAAAGAATCACTCAATCCATTAACAGATTCTCGAGCGCGTATGATATGGCTCGGAGTTGCCGCTAATATTGTGGGCTTTACAGCAATGGGCGCCTCATTCAGGTTGGCGTTTGTTGCCGGAAAAGAACAATTAGTTTCAGATGTGTTCAAAGCAGTGGTTAATTCATTAAACGCCGCATCACTCACAACACATACGTTATGTGTAGCCAATGGATGGTATGAGCTCTTAACACATATGGGCCAAATGAAACCGGAGGATATTGTGCTTCAATTCTTGCAGACTGCATTCTGGCTCAAAGGCATTTAATTTTTATTTTAAATATATTTTTAAATAATGTATTTTTGTTTAATAGGCGCCTATAGCTACCGAAGTGCTGCTGAAATTATTCAAGAAGCAAGACAAGGTTTCTTTGATAGTGTGACCAAGGGATTAGACGAACAAGAAACTCAACCGTCCCAGTCAGCCCAGTCAGCTAGATTGGGTGTTAGGAATGAACCTGAATTGCACAGATCTATAAGATCTCAAAATTCGGATTCTCCACAATTAGGGGCAATGTTTGCCGAAGAGCCACTGGCAAGCAGGGCCATTTTTAGTGTTTATGATGAGGGTCAAATACTAGCTGGCGGTTCAATTTCAAGTTCTGGTAATTCAATTGCAGTTGAATACAAAAGTATGGACACAAAAAATATTTATGCAGATGTTCATGCTGCAAAGTTTAATGCGTTTGGAGGAATAAGAGAAGGATCTCACAGTGACGCTTTTAACAATATGAAAACACAAATTAACAATGATGCGAGCTTGTTTAAATTTATTGGACAGACGGTAGAACATTACGACATTACTGCGTATGAAGCCACTCGTGGTCTAACAAACCTGTATAGCTATGCCGGTGCTTCAGTAGATCAACTTGTGCCGAGAATTGAGAGTGGAAATTTGATTGTGGCCAGTGGTCACACATTCACTCCGAATCAACTTTATGGCTATTTACCAGATCATTTTATAGCTATAAATACGTATTTGGTGCCTATGAGTGGTACGAATAGAAATATGATATAAAAATTATTTATTTTTTTAATTATTTTAAAATTTTAAACTTACAGACGAAGACACAATTGAATTCAATAATTTTCGTAACAAATTTAATGATGATCATAAATTGTTTGGATGGTTAGCTAGATTACCTTTTGCAATTAATTATGACCCAGGAAAGCTACTTGTCAAATTATATAACGAAGGCTTATTTGACTTAAATTTGCAATTTGAAGAAAGAGGTCGTTTAATATTGTGTCAACAACTTCAGATCTCTCTTCAGCGTTTAAATCAACTAAATCAACAAGATCGATTGACAATAATTACTGCATTGCAAGAATATTCCGATAATATATTCCTAATAAAAGAGTCAATTCCAACAGAATTACGATTTAAATATGAGATTGAAAGAACAAATGCAGTTAATTGGTTTAAGACAATTTTAGACAAAAACAACAATGTTGAAATATCAAAAAATTTTGTTTCACATGAAATGGATATATTGGTGAATATGAGTGAAACTGTAACAAAGATAGGCAATATGTTGAATAAAGTGTCATTTTCATTTATCGATGAGCTGTTGTGTTGGTCAGTCAAAGACGCGGTAAATGTATCCGAATTTGCGGCACAGCTTGAGTTTGCATTAAGTAAACTAAATGACAGCTACTCTACCAATAATAAATATTCCGACGCAAGTATGTATACATTTTTTAGTTTGATTATTGTTCAGTATTTATATTGATAACAAATAAGTTTGCCAACATATAATCTTAATTCTATAATATATGCTAAATATCACTTAAAATCAACAAAATATTTTAACAATATTGTAAAACTTAATTTATAAAATATCTTTAATTAAATAAATAGCATCACTAAATTAATATTTTAAAAATTATTTTATTATATATGTTTTGGGATAAAGCAAGAGAATGGCTCCGGTTACATTTTATAATTCTAGAATTTAATAGTAATATTCTCACACTTATATGTAATCTATTCAATAACAGTTTACATAAAAATTATTCTTCTAGCTATAAACAACATTGCAACTGGCTACATTTTATTCTTAAATTTTAAACTTAATTTACAAACAAACTAAATTAAATTTAACTAAACTATCTAATTTTTTAATCAATTGGTAAATTCTCTTGATTTAAATTTTAAACAATTAAAATGTTATATTAAAACTATAAATTAAAAATTATTATATTACTTACATATATTAAAGCAGAACTAATAATTAAATGAAAATTTATAAAAACAATTTCTTGTGATCGAAAATGTTTTAAAAATATAAACATAATTTTTATAATGATGGCAAAGAGTACTTAGATACAAAGTGGGGTTTATTTATAAGCTGTTTTTATTTAGTAAAGTTTAATTAAAAGAAATTTTTCAGCACTTTTTGCTAAAAGTGAACAAGTTTAAATTTGGCTATCTATCTCTAAAAAAATTGTGCTTGTGGCAAAAAACTTATTAATCTAAATTATTAATTTTGCTTTAATATATGTATGTGATAGTAAAAAAAATAATTAAAATATTTCATTTAATTTGTCTGTTTACATTAGAAAGGGTTTGGCGGAAGTTGGAAAAAAGTGCTTATTTTTTAAATTTATTCAAATCATGATAAAAGCACATGATATAATAAAATAATAAGCCAAAAAATTTTTTGTAATTAAAACATTAACGAAATTATGCGCATTCAAAAATACAATATCTTCTTACAGTTTATAAATTTCAAACTTAGTTTACAGACAAACTAAATGAGATATTTTAATTATTTTTTCACTAACACATACATATATCAAAGCAGTAATAATAATTAAATAGAATATTTACATAAACAAAATTTTTGTAATAGAAAATAATAATTAAAATATTTAAATGCAAAATTGGAGACTTTGGCATGGCGATTTGCAACTTTTGATTTATACCTTTTATAAAAGACTATAATCTATATTATTTATTTTTAAAAAATTTGGCAAATCGCCATGCCAAAGTCTCCAATTTTGCATTTAAATATTTTAATTATTATTTTCTATTACAAAAACTTTGTTTATGTAAATATTTTATTTAATTATTAATACTGCTTTGATATATGTATGTGTTAGTGAAAAAATAATTAAAATATCTCATTTAGTTTGTCTGTAAACTAAGTTTGAAATTTATAAACTGTAAGAAGATATTGTATTTTTGAATGCGCATAATTTCGTTAATGTTTTAATTACAAAATATTTTTTGGCTTATTATTTTATTATATCATGTGCTTTTATCATGATTTGAATGAATTTAAAAAATAAGCACTTTTTTCCATCTTCCGCCAAACCCTTTACAAACTGTAAGAAACTATTATATATTTTAAACGCGCATAACTTTTTAAATAATGCAGTTAGAAAAATAATTTTTGCACATTTTTCTACCAATATTATATGGTTTTATCATGATTAAAATAATTTTTAAAAATAAATATATTATGTAATCTTCGGCCAACGTTTTTAAATAAAAAACATTTTAATTAAAAAAATTTGAATCAAGAGACTTTATTAATTAGTTTAAAAATTAGATAGTTTTTTAATGTTGGCAAACATAAATACAATAATAAAGTAAAATTTAAATTATAATATTTTAATCAAGTATATAATTCAAATATTTTGTTTAATAGGAGAAATAACAAATAACACAATACTAACAACTGATGGACGTAATAATTTGACAAAAATATTAAATGAAACAATTAAATTTGTACTTGATAATGAAATGGTTGGAATAACAAAAGTGTCGAAAAACCTCACAGACTCTCAATTGATTGCTGAGTTAAAGAAGCATGATGTTAAATTTGGATCGGCTAAGTCTGCTGCTTATCATTTGGCAAAATTGCCGCTTGTGCCACCCACAGAATATCTGGCAATGGCGTGGAATACAATCCGCTCTGAATGTGGCCAGGCTGAGGTGATTTGGTCTCAAGACAGCACTTCGCGTACTGTAATCTATACATACAATGATTCTGATAGTCGACAATCTTATAAATGCTTAGTACTTGAAGACAGGGGAAGTGTATTGCTTTGTTCTTTTATGAAGATTACTATTAAAGATAAACGTCAACCAGAATAGGTCTTTAATAGGTAATTACTAGACATGTAAATCGGTGGCGATTCGGGTGTCTCACTACATTGTAGTGCATAGCGACTCTGGGTATGTTTTGTCTATGAAAACATTTTTAATAAATTTATCAAAAGTTAATGTCGAATATGTTTATGTCGAACATGTTAATGTCGAATATGGTTATGTCGAATATGTTAATGTTGAATATGGTAATCTATGACAATTTTGAATAATATTTTTTCCATTAACATATTCGGCATTAACTTTTGAAAAATTTATTAATAAAGTTTTCGCAGATAAAACGTACTCAGAGTCGCTATGCACTACAATCTAGTAAACCACCAGATTTGCCACCGATTCACATGTCTAGTAATTATATTTTAATTTGATGAATTATTTGTTTTTATTATATTTAGTTTTTTATGCATATAAACAATAATTGGATCAGCTATATTCTTAATTATAAATATTAGTATTAAAATTGTTTAATTAAAATTTGGTAACAATTTAAATTATAATTAAGTTTATTTTTTAATTTGAAATTTTCTATTCTTATAATGCAGGGATTAATAATGAGTGTCTCTTCCCTGATCCATCTGTAATGGCCGAGCTTAAATGCCATTTATTATCTTTAGTATAATGCAGGGATTGTAAAGAGATCAACCAAAAATCTTGTTTAATTTTGAAAATTGGCATCTCTCCTAGCAAATGGTATGCAAAAAAAATAATCCCTGGACAGTTTGCCGCCAATCGAAGGCGGCCGGCAATTTTTTTGGGGTTTTGGCCAAAATGAGAACATTTTGCCTAAATTAGTACTGAAACCAGTTAAATTAACTAAATTTATAATTTTTAGTGCTGACTGAGTTTGTCAGTCCTGATAGAGTGGCTGATGAAGGAGGACTGAAAAGCCCTCGAAACGAAATTTCGTCGACAAATGAAAATTTGTTGCTAATAAATAAGTTGTAAAAAGATTAAAATATTTTTCAATAAATGTGTTAAATAATTTAACTAAATTTAGCTTAAATCCAGTTAAATTAGATAAAATTTTATCAGAAATTTATTGGGTTTTGAGCTTTTTTAAAAAAATTCCTCACCTGATAACACCAAGGTTTTTAGCCAAAATTTTTGAAAAAATCACTCCCATGATTCCCCTGAATCGGCTGATCTTCTCGATCTCTGGTATTATGTCATGTTAACAATTAAATTATTAATTGTAATTAATTTAAGTATCTTATATTTCAAACATTTCAATTTTAGAGCATTAAATAAACTTAATTTAATTCAAAATAGTTTTCAAAATCAAAATTTTTATTTTTAACTAATTTTTATCAATTAAATTTTGGAAAAATATTTGGAAAAGACTTTAAAAAATAAAAAATACACCAGGTTACACCAGACATATACTCAGCATCATACAGTATATGCCAGATATCTAGATGTGGCAACATCTCATAGTTCAAACAAATGAATTAAAATTTTAACTATTTACTACACATACAAAAACAGTGTATCTGCATATAATTTTATTTATGCTATTTATAACTTATATTTGACCAAGCATTTTTGAATAAATTGATTATAAGCTGGTCAGTTAATTTTAGCGACAACCGTAAGATACAGTATACGGTTGTAGTGTATACAGTATAGTGTTGTTTTTTAAGATGTATTAAAAACTTTACACAAATCATAAGATAGATGTATATCAATACAACACTATTTCCAATACAAAATATGGATACTATTTTTGTGTGGTATGTTTGATTTGTTTATTATTTTAATTAAATTAAATAATAATTATTTTATTAAATTATTTATTTTAGTCATTTATTACATTATAAAAATATTATTTTCAAATACTTTTAAATAAAAGACTATTAATTTGTTATTCTAAATTTAATGCTTTATTAAATTATGCTAGTTATTAATTAAATTAAATTAAATTTTAATTAATTTATTAAATTCTTTGTAAAACAAGTATTTGTGTTAGAGTTAAAAAATTTTTTTTTATACAACTCAACTATAACTGAGTAAATACTTAGAATTTTATTGAAAAAGTATTTGTGTAAGTTTATAAAGTTACTCTGAATCTTTTTACAATACGTGTATATTCCTATTAAAACTATATACATCTTAATTGGCCAAATGGACAATCTGGATGATCAGCATTAAACACTATATTTAGTTCTAATGCGCGTAAACATTATATACAGTGTAGTAAAAATTTTACCCAGACAAATAGTTACAATTTAAATAAACTTTATTAAATTATAGTACTAGCTAATAGGCAATATTTTAGTAATTAAAAATCATCAAGCGTAATATATGGAATATGTGCTACTTACCGGTAATATAATGTTGTCAATAATTTTTACTGACTTTTACTGTTGAGTTGTTATGTATGAAAGACATGTCTACAATGGATAACAAGTCAAGCCACTGCAGATACACTGTTTTTGTATGTTTATCAAACAGTTAATATGTTAAGCAACGTTTTTGAATTGTGAAAAATTACTCATCGATGTATATCAATATAATAGAATATTGGCAAATATATAATTTTATCTTAAATGTTGTTTACATTTCGTATGCTAATTTAAATGTTTTTGTATTTATTTAATTTTTAAAAATATATTATTAAATAAATTAATAAAAATAATATTACTGACAGTTCTTTCCTCATTAAAATTATAACTAATTATATAAATAAAACTTAATTATATATATAATGTATATGCGTTTTAGAAATAAAAATAGTGTTTAATTCTGGACATCCAGATTGTCCACTTGCAGTAGGTATACAGTATGATATTATATACTCATATATTATGTAACAAATATTTTGGAAAAAAAAATCCCTCCCCTGATCTCCCTAAATTCGCCAACCTTATCAATCCCAGCTTGGCAGCAATATTTTATACTTACTTATAATAAAAAATTACTTCCTGTTAGTAACACTAATCTTTAATATTAATCAATGGTTGCAATTGAATGTTTAGATAATTTTTTTAAAAATTATTAAATTACAAACACTTCGTTTCTCTGAAACACAACTACTTTGTATAGTAAGTGTTAGGAATGAAACTGAATTCAATCAATTTATAAGATCTCAAAATTTGAATTTTCCACAATTAAGAGCAAAGATTGTGTCAGAGTCTCAGACAAGCTGGAGCGTTTTTATTATTTATTATAAAGGCAAAATATTAACTGGCGGTGCAAATACAAGTTCTGGCGATTTAATTGAATACAAAATGAATAGAAAAAATAATTATGCAGATGTTCATGCTATAAAGTTTAATCCGTTTGGAGGAATAAGAGAAGGATTTTACAGTGACGCTTTTAAATATATGAAATCACAAATTAACAACGATGCGAGCTTGTTTATATTTATTAGACAGACGGCAGAACATTACGACATTTGTGAGGATGACGCAACTCGTGGTCTAACAAACCTGTATAACTATGCCGGTGCTTTAGTAGATCAACTTGTGCCGAGAATTAAAAGTGAAAAGTTGATTGTGGCCAGTGGTCACACATTTACTCCAAATCAACTTTATGGCTATTTACCAGATCATTTTAAAGCGATAAATAAGTATTTGGTGCCTATGAGTGGTATGAATAGAAATATGATATAAAAATTATTTATTTTTAAAATTATTTTAAAATTCTTAACTTACAGACGAAGACACAATTGAATTCAATAATTTTCGAAACAAAATTAATGATGATCATAAATTGTTTGGATGGTTAGCTGGATTACCTTTTGCAATTAATTATAACCCAGGAAAGCTACTTGTCAAATTATATAGCGAAGGTTTATTTCAATTAAATGTGCAATTTGAAGAAAGAGGTCGTTTAATATTGTGTCAACAACTTCAGATCTCTCTTCAGCGTTTAAATCAATTAAATCAACAAGATCGATTAGAAATAATTAATGCATTGCAAAAATATTCCGGTAATATATTCCTACTAAAAGAGTCAATTCCAACAGAAGTATTTTTTCTAGCATTACAGATTTCAAAAAGATTTAGATTTAAATATGAAAATGAAAGAACAAATGCAGTTAATTGGTTTAATATTATTTTGGACAAAAACAATAATATAGAAATATCACAAAACTTTACTCCAGATGAAATGGATAAATTAGTGACAATAATGGGACTTGTAACAATGGTAGGCAATACATGGAGTAAAGTGTCATCTTCATTTATCGATAAGCTGTTGTCCTGGGCTGTCGAAAATGCGGCGAATGTGTTAGAATTTGTGGCACAGGTTGAGTTTGCAAAATGTAAACTTGAAGAAAACTACAATAAAATTAAAAGTTTTCGGGACGCAAGTATGTATACATATTTACTTTTATTTTGAATATTGTATTTATTTTAATACAAAATTAAATTTGCCAACTTAAATTCGATAATATATTCTAAGTATTATTTAAAATAAAAACAATCAGGGAAATCAGGGGAGGGATTTTTGTCAAAATTTTGGCTAAAAACCTAGGGGAGATCAGTTTCCAAAAACGCTCAAAAACCTATATATTTATGATGAAATTTTGCCTAATTTAACTGGATTTAAAATAAATTTAAACTTAATTTAGTTAAATTAACTGGATTTAAACCGGATTTAGCACCAATTTAGGAAAAATTTCCTAATTTAGGGCAAAAAACTTAAAAAATTTGCGGCGGGGGAGGTACCTTTTCTCGGACCAAATGCTAAGGGGGGGGGGATAAATCCAAATTTTCAAAACCAGGGGGAATTTTTTTTTATCCCCTCTTTATCGATTTCTGAATATAAGTTTAAAATCACAATCAGATAGATATGAGACATTAATTAACAAATACAGGTAGTTTGTTTTTACTTTAGCATTAGTAAAGCTTAAAAAGGATATAAACAAAAACTTTTTCTTAAACAATCATTGAAAAAACAATTGAACTATTAAAATTAAATTGAACTACTAATAGAATCTCGGTAAATGGATTTATTAAATTAATAATTAATTATATTTAATCAACTTATTACCCGGTATAATTTAACTTATTGTTAACAGATTAAGTTAATCTTAAATTTAAGAAAATAAAAATTAGCAAATAATTCAATGGGCGGGTACTAGCCCTTGTTAGTAGGTTATTGTTTGCTAATTTTTAATTTTAAAAAATTTAAATTAGTAAATTTAAACATTTATTTAAAAATTGAATAGTTTTTGTAATGTCGGTAAACTTAAATAGAATAATAAAGTAAAATTATTTAGATCAAATGTATAAATCAAATATTTTGTTTAATAGGAGAAATAGCAGCAAATAATACAATACTAACAACTTATGGACGGAATAATTTGACAAAAATGTTAAATGAAACAATTAAATTTGTACTTGATAATGAAATGGTTGGAATAACAAAAGTGTCGAAAAACCTCACAGACTCTCAATTGATTGCTGAGATAAAGAAACATGATGTTAAATTTGAATGTGCTAAATCTGCAGCCTATCACGTGGCAAAATTCCCGCTTGTTCCGCCGACAGAATATCTGTCAACGGCTTGGAATACAATCCGCCGTTCTGAATATGGCCAGGCTGAGGTGGAGTGGTCTCAAGACAGCACTTTCCGAACTGTAATCTATACATGGGAGTATTGTGAGGGTCGAAAACCTTATAACTGTTTTGTACTTGAATGCGAGGGAAATGTATTGCTTTGTTCTTTAAGGAAGAGTTACTCAAAAGTTAATCAGATGAGGCATTAATATTTGAATTGCATTTTAATTTGATGAATTATATGTTTCTATTATATTCAGCTTTTATTTGTATAACTCGTTTTTATGCTCATAATTGAGTATAGGATCTCAGTTTTTTTCTATACTCTAGAATCTAGAGTATTTCAGATTTATGCAAGTTAGTTCTCTAAAATTTATCTGAAAGTTTTTACATTTTAAAGATAAATATTGTTTTATATATATATTAAATTAAATTTAATATTTATTTAAATATTTACTTTTTAACAGACATGTTGAATACATTTGTTAAGCCAAGGCTAGTAGTATTTCATAGCTTCATATGAGTAAAGGCAAAGGCTAGTACTATATAGCAAAGTGATATCAGTCTTATGTTAGATAAGTTTTGCTACATATAAAAACATTACGTTTGGGGACCATACTGTTAGTGCCACATGTCAAGCTATTGAATGGCTAGTATCAAATACTAAAGTGATATCAGACTTATGTTAGATTGGTATAAAACAACACATTAGAAGCAATACTATTGGTTAGCACTAAAACAATCAATAAAAATAGGGACCGATTTTAGTGCCTAATGTAAAGGACATTGTTCTTTTTTATTCAATTTTTTGAAAATAAACAAATTAATATTTTACATTATTATTTTGTTAGAGAATTGACAAATTCTAAATTTTTGGCCTAATTAGTTAAAGTTCAATAAATATGTTTTTTATTTACCAAGTAATCTTCGATTTTAATTATTTAAAGGGGTTTATATAACTTGCACATATTTTATTAATTATTAAAATTAAATAATTTTTAGTTAGTTTTGAAAATATACTAGAAAAAAACTGAGATCCTATAAAGCAGTTATGAGATCAGTTATATTTTTACTTTCAAATTTTAAAATTAAAATTGTTTTAATGTAATTTTTGTTACAATTGAAATAAAATTATAATTAAGTTTTTGTTAATTTTCAATTTACTATTTGTATAATTTTACGTTAATAATTAAATTAGTAAATGTAATTAATATCAAATAATTAAATTAAGAATTTTATATGTTGAACATTTTAATTTTAATGCATTGAATAAACTTAATGAAAATTCTGGAGTTTTTCAATTTAAAAGCTCTAACTCCGGAATCAAGTAAGAAGTTGTAATAACGTCGAGCAGAATCCGAACGCAAATTTGGTTATAGTTAGGGTTGTACGCTCTCGGCTCTAAAGCGATAAACTGCCGGAGTTTCTGGAGTCTGTAGCCGGAGCCTGACGTCATAAATAATGCATTTGACGTTGGGAATGCATTAGAACGTTATGTCTCAAAACAGGTTTTAGTATAAAGGGCTTATTATTTGCGTTAAAAC